>JAVIAB010000108.1:30342733-30477733 GCA_032433765.1 Megaustenia siamemsis | reverse complement strand
GTTAAGCGATTCTCAAATGGGGCTGCGAAAAGAAATATAAGACAGATGATAACCGACGCTCTATTCACTTTAAAACATCTAGCAGAAAAGACAACATAACACAGTCAAAATGTGTACATAGCTTTCATTGATCAGGAAGAAGCATTCGACCGAGTTAAAAAGAGATCAACTGTAGGAGATACTAACAACATACGGAGTAAGCCAACATCTAACCAACCTAATTAAAAGTTTCTACATCAACAGCAGCTGCAGAGTTAGAACATCTACACCGACGACTTCGAAGTTAGATCAGTTGTAAGACAAGGGTGCGTATACAACTGTTTATTACATACATTTATATACACACATACGAGTTAGCCAACCCATCAGGGACAAAGGAGATCAACGAGTTTCTATTTGCAGACGATCAGACATTAATACATGGAAAAATAGAAGACCTATAAGAACACTTAAATAGACTTAACAGCACAGGCACAAAATACATCATAAAAATCAACATAAATAAAACAGAAGTCATGAATATACCAAAAATGAAACAGAACATCAGCATAACTATAGAGGGCAGACAACTAAAACATAGAGAGCAGACAACTAAAACATAGAGGGCAGGCAACTAAAACAAGTAGAGGATTCTAAATACCTAGGAAGTCTCAATAGATTCAAGATGCAACAAAGCTTGTCAAATCATTGGACAGCTATCATCACTATTGTCCAACAAGGAAACAACTCTAGAGGCAAAAGGGCACTCTACACTACAAATCTTCATTCCAACGTTGTGCTACCAGTGACATTTTTAGACCCTAGATGCAAGAACAATAAGAAAAATAACATCTACTCAGATGAAATGTGTTATACAAATGACAGGAAACAGTTTGAGAGATGAGATCAGAAATGAAGAGCTGAGAAAAAAAAGCTAGGAATAACCCCCGCCAAATAATATATAAAATAACAACAGATAAAATGCTTTGGCCACGAGATAAGACAGGTTAAAAACAACACAACGAGCCTTCAATAAACGTTGCGAGAACACCAGACCCAAGGGCCGACCACGAAAATGACGGATTGACGCAATATAAAAACACAGGGAAACATAGCAGCAGACGCGAACATAAAAGAAAAACGACCGCAAATTATTTCTCCCCTCGACGCTGAAAGGCAAATGAGGAAAGGAAGAAAAGGAATGAGTGTATTCAAAAGTCCACTGATTATGATTTGTGACAGGTCGTGAATTTTTAACCTGACAGCTGACTTCATGTGAGAGTCTGGAATCCTACTCTGATTGAGTCCTGATCACAGAGAGAGAGAGAGAGAGAGAGAGAGAGAGAGAGAGAGGGAGGTCGTGAATAGAAATCGTATCAGAACTTCTCAGGTACATATTTACAGACGCGTGGTATACTATGATTGTATTTGTGCAACTATAAGGGAGAAGTGACTCTATTTATGATTGTTTTTGTGCAACTATAAGGGAGAAGTGACTCTATTTATGATTGTTTTTGTGCAACTATAAGGGAGAAGTGACTATTTATGATTGTATTTATGCAACTATAAGGGAGAAGTGACTATTTATGATTGTATTTATGCAACTATAAGGGAGAAGTGACTCTATTTATAATTGTATTTGTGCAACTATAAGGGGGAAGTGACTCTATTTATGATTGTATTTGTGCAACTATAAGGGGGAAGTGACTCTATTTATGATTGTATTTGTGCAACTATAAGGGGGAAGTGACTCTATTTATGATTGTATTTGTGCAACTGCAGTGAAGAACATTGCGAGGTCTAACCATTGAAGAGACTTCGCTTATAACCATCATCTTACAGAGAAAATGTAAATATTGCGACCACATTAACAAATAGGAACAGGCTGGAAAGAAGAATAATAGAAGGCATGGTTCCAGGAAAACGAGACGAGAGGAGACCAAGAAAAAGATGGCTTCATGACAGCAAAGAAGTGGTAGATCTGTCTATAGAGAGATATTATTTCCAACTGGCTGTGATGAGTGCAACGCTCGGGCAATGCAGCCCGATGATGATTTGCATGACTCTCTAGCAAACTGTTTAAATCTTTGCTGCGGGGACTGGTTGGTCTCGAGGCAAGACGCCGGCCTCGAGACAGAGAGGTTGTTGGTTCAAATTCCGGCTACACCGTTTGGGATTTTTATTTATGATTTCCCTCTGTGGCAATCACCCCCTGGTCTCAGCAGCGAGACCCTGTGAAACGTCAGTCACTCATGGAAGGAAAAAAAACATGAGTACCTCCGAAGTCGGAGTTTATCTGCCTGTGCGGCGAGGGACCCCTGTGCACACGGCTGCCAGGGAAAAATGGGATTAACACGCAAAATTCTGTTCCTAGTCTCTAGGCAAAAGCTGGCGAAAAAAAATAATCTTTGATGTAAGATTTTCTGGCGCTGGACAGCCCAGTTTGAGAACCACTCGTTTCTAGAAGCAGCTTGTGTACGTACATCTGTAACCAATAAACTCTGAACCTTGATTGCGTTTTCTAACTTACAATTCCCTGATTCCAAACAGTGGCAGCGGCGGATAATTGCCCAAGTAAGACCCAGAGACAGCGAGGAAAGAGGAGAGCTTAATTTGGCATAGCGGTTAGGCAATGATATTGATAAAAATATTGGAATATCTAGGAAACATAGAACACACACTACGTGAGAGAGAGAGAGAGAGAGAGAGAGAGAGAGAGAGAGAGAGAGAGAGAGAGAGAGAGAGAGAGAGTCTGTGTTTGCCAGGGATATCGCTTCAGAAAACAAGTTTAAAATGATTTGAGATGGGAGGCAATTATATTTTGTCTTAGAGATCGATTGCTTTATAATTTTGGTGGGGTAATTATCTGTCCTTTTTACTCGTTAAAATGTGTCGTGACATTTACGTCCGCCCACTATTAGTGATACTCCTTCACACCTTTGTGACGTCACAGTGCTGTAAAACGGTGTCAGGTGCATTGAGGAACCTGTCAGCTGTCACAGTTCCCTGATCCATTGTGTTCTCCTAGCAATAATAACGTGTTTTACTTGTGCCTACAGTCTTGTTGACGGTAGAATCTCATTCAGTTCTATAATGACTCTTCCAGTTTTATTCAGTTCGGTAATGTTTCGTCTAATACCTGATCCATTTCTGATAAAAAAAAAAAAACGTCATATGTTTCATACATTATCGTTTGAATTCACGATTGAACCAGTTTTGTATGAATTCATCAAACGATTGAACCAGTTTTGTTAACATTTACTAAACAATTGAACCAGTTGTGTATAAATTCATCAAACGATTGAACCAATTTTGTTAAAATTCACCAAACGATTGAACCAATTTTAATACAATTTAGCAAATATTGAACCAATTTTGTTAAAATTCACCAAACGATTGAACCAATTTTATTACAATTTAGCAAATATTGAACCAATTTTGTTAAAATTCACCAAACGATTGAACCAATTTTGTTACAATTTAGCAAATATTGAACCAGTTGTGTTTGCATTTACCGAGCACTTAATGCACTTCAGTTAGTATTTACTGAAGGTATAATCTACTTCTCTTACAGTTGACCAGATAGTTCATGTCCCTGTGTTAGAATTCACCAAGAGGTCCATGAAGATATGCTTTGATCTCAACAATACAGAAGTGTCCCTGAGTACCTAAAAGAGCATAGAAGATCTATTAAAAGCTTCTTAATGTGCATGCCCCACTCACTCTCGATTTATCCTCGTTTGCAGTGGCATTGATACACTGAGGTTTTAGGCCCTTGATTCTCAACATCACCTAATCGATCAGCAACTCATAGATGATTGTTTCCGTCAAGATCAGTGAGCCAGAACTAATAAAGATCCTATTCGACCTTTGTCATAAAACGGACTGACCAGTCTGGGAAAGCGGGTAGGAATCTAAAGGAAAACGGGTAGGAATCTAAAGGAAAACGGGTAGGAATCTAAAGGAAAGCGGGTAGGAATCTAAAGGAAAGCGGGTAGGAATCTAAAGGAAAGCGGGTAGGAATCTAAAGTAAAGCGGGTAGGAATCTAAAGTAAAGCGGGTAGGAATCTAAAGGAAAACGGGTAGGAATCTAAAGGAAAGCGGGTAGGAATCTAAAGTAAAGCGGGTAGGAATCTAAAGGAAAGCGGGTAGGAATCTAAAGTAAAGCGGGTAGGAATCTAAAGGAAAACGGGTAGGAATCTAAAGGAAAGCGGGTAGGAATCTAAAGGAAAGCGGGTAGGAATCTAAAGGAAAGCGGGTAGGAATCTAAAGGAAAGCGGGTAGGAATCTAAAGGAAAGCGGGTAGGAATCTAAAGGAAAGCGGGTAGGAATCTAAAGGAAAACGGGTAGGAATCTAAAGGAAAACGGGTAGGAATCTAAAGGAAAGCGGGTAGGAATCTAAAGGAAAACGGGTAGGAATCTAAAGGAAAACGGGTAGGAATCTAAAGGAAAGCGGGTAGGAATCTAAAGGAAAACGGGTAGGAATCTAAAGGAAAGCGGGTAGGAATCTAAAGGAAAGCGGGTGGGAATCTAAAGGAAAACGGGTAGGAATCTAAAGGAAAACGGGTAGGAATCTAAAGGAAAACGGGTAGGAATCTAAAGGAAAGCGGGTAGGAATCTAAAGGAAAACGGGTAGGAATCTAAAGGAAAGCGGGTAGGAATCTAAAGGAAAACGGGTAGGAATCTAAAGGAAAACGGGTAGGAATCTAAAGGAAAGCGGGTAGGAATCTAAAGTAAAGCGGGTATGAATCTAAAGGAAAACGGGTAAGAATCTAAAGGAAAACGGGTAGGAATCTAAAGTAAAGCGGGTAGGAATCTAAAGTAAAACGGGTAGGAATCTAAAGTAAAGCGGGTAGGAATCTAAAGGAAAACGGGTAGGAATCTAAAGTAAAGCGGGTAGGAATCGAAAGGAAAGCGGGTAGGAATCTAAAGGAAAGCGACCCAGTACCAATAAAATTGAGTTATTGAGTTATTTACGGGTCATCATCATTGCACTCCGAACATGTCCATAGGTGCTCAAATCCCCTCCTCAGCAATTCCCGCAGTGTCCAGCGACTGACGACTCCAGTTCTATGTTGGTTGATAAGTCCACTAAGTTTCTCATTTCTGGCTGTGCCCACCTTAACTCTCATTTCCATCATCCGAAGAAGTGACGTGGATCTGTGTTTGTCGAAGTCCTGTGCTCTTACCCACATCCCGGAGGGCATTGATGACATCCGCCCTATCCATCGGTTGCCCGTCCCCAATTACAGCGCAGCTAGCCAACCTGTCTGCTCTCTCATTTCCCCGTAATCCCGCATGTCGAGGGACATAGACAAAGGTGACCTTACGTATTGTGGATTTCTGCAACGACTCTACCCATTGCATGCTTACAGAGCCCGCCTCCACTTTTTTTTATCATGCTCGTCGAATCACTCAGTATACATGCGTGGGTGTAGTCTTGTGACTCTAACCATTTGAATGTCTTGGTCACTGCCATCACCTCCATTGTCATGCTACTCGTGGATATCAATAAAATGCCATACTGAAGTAGGATGTGTATCATAACTTGCGTTATGCAGAGACATAATCCATTTACGCCAATATTACGTCGTTTAGAGTTGGCAATGAAGTGAAACAAATACCAGTGGATAAAGAGATACAGCGAAGACGATGTCGCTGGATAGGACACACAGTGCGGAAGCCAACTGAGAGTATTACACAACAGGCCCTTTTTTTATCCCCAAGTAAAAAGACAAAGAGGAAGACCAACATATTCTTGGAGTAGACAGATGGAGGCAGAGGTGAAGATGATAGGGAAGACATGGAATGATCCTAGAAGATGGCAAGAAACAGACCGGCTTGGAAAGTGTTTGATAAAGACCTATGCTCCACTGGGATTCTTTCCTCTGAAAGGCAGAAGAATGATGAAGTGAAAGTAATCACCGTAACAATGTAGAAAGAAAGGAAGATAAAACTTCAGCGAAATCTTCTCCACCTTTATTGCGTATGAAAGTACGTTTACAATGTAGGCACTTATTTTTAAAACACAGAATACAGCCCAAATAGTGATTCCTATTGGGCAGCTGGTGTAGGTTTGTGTTCTAGTGCGTCCTGATAACGGACACAAAGAACAGAGAACAAATTTTAACCGTTAATGAAGATAAATTAATTCAGGAAGGTTTAACAAACGCAAAAATAGACCAGTGTTTCTATCATTTTTTCCTTCAAATTTCGTAATATCAGTTGGTTTCTTTTTTTATTATCCATTTTTGTGTGTCTGTATAATTTCTTTCGTCGAGTTTTAGTTTAGAATAATCTTGACACTGGAAGCTGTAGAAATGTGGTTTTACAGAAGAATGTTGAGAATACCATGGACAGCTAAGAAGAGTAATGAAAACGTTCTGAAAGAGGCCAAAGCAAAAAGAGAGCTAATTTCTAATATTAGGAAAAACAATCATCATTTTTTGGCCATGTAATGAGAAGAGAACAGATGGAATATATTGCAACAACTGGGAAAGTTGAGCGACGTAGACACAGAGGAAAGTAAAGAGAAAAGATACCAGACAACTTAAGAGAATGGAAATATTTTTCTAAAGTGCGTTCTTTTTTTTGTCGTAATTTTCCTGAACGTTTCTGTCGTAGGATTTCTAAATTTAACATAGTTTCTGAGTGAAGAGTTTCTGAGTGAAGAGTTTCTGAGTGAAGAGTTTCTGAGTGAAGAGTTTCTGCATTTAGTATAGTTTCTGAGTGAAGAGTTTCTGCATTTAGTATAGTTTCTGAGTGAAGAGTTTCTGAATTTAGTATAGTTTCTGTGAACAGTTTCTGGATTTGGTATAGTTTACTAGAGTGGACTTGTGGAGGAATGCAGAAGAGCGAGTGAAATGACGTTCTAATACGCTGCCAGATTAGATTGTAAGTTACATTAAAGCGAACTAACGTGAACACCGGACATGGAGTAGCCTGAGAATAATTCTTGGAATATTTTGACCAAACAAATTCAGCAAACCAGAACTGTTTAATGGGTGCAGCCAAGCATAAATAAAAACAGCGATAACAAGGAGACGTTCCAGCTGAGTGGGTCACGTTGTAAATCACAGTCTAGAAAACACCACCCAAAAAAAAACAAAAAAAAAAAAAAAACATAAAATGAGCCCAGGAGTTAAAGGTAAAAGAAATAAATAATAATAACCTAATTGGGAAATGGCGGAAGAAGAAATCCATAGTTTGGGTCAGACTTTCGGCACTTTGTGGTGCGAATGTGCGATGTTTTGCAAGCTCTCATCGGGTTATATGGTGGAAATCTATTCAGCTGAAGGTGCGCGCTTTTCCTGAAGTGAGGAGTTGTCTTGAGGAAGAATCTGGAATGTCCGGCAAGTCGGAATGACAAGTTTTAGGGCTGAATTTTGAATGTGCATAAACAGTAAGCTACTGCCATCGTTAGAGTGTGCATACACTTCCTCATATGCTGAAAACAAATGAGAACTTTTGAGTCTGCCTGGAGTTCTGTGATATCAAATATGAGTCTGACGGGAATTATGTGATATCAAATATGAGTCTGACGAGAGTTCTGTGATAACAAATATGAGTCTGCTCGAAGTTTTGTGATATCAAATATGAGTCTGACGGGAATTATGTGATATCAAATATGAGTCTGACGAGAGTTCTGTGATAACAAAAATGAGTCTGCCCGAAGTTTTGTGATATCAAATATGAGTCTGCCCGAAGTTTTGTGATAACAAATATGAGTCTGCCCGAAGTTTTGTGATATCAAATATGAGTCTGCCCGGAATTTCAAAAGTCTCAAATTGGTTAGTCTGTGTACGTTTTTTTTTTTTTTTAAATAGACATTAATTATTCTTCGAAATATTCTTCTTGCACAAATCATATAAATTACATATTTAGAATTTGTGTGTGTACGCCGTCACAAATGAAGCCACTTCTCTATCCACATTTGTTGCTGATGAAATGCCACGAGTTGATGATGGCAGGGGCCCTGTGACTCGTTGAGTGCGTCGGTCGCAATGGCATTCCCGGCTTTTACTGAAGAAGGTGGAGTTTGTGTAGTCCCAAGGCTGTGTTGGGAAACTAACTTGTCCAGCCTAGAGGTACTGCAATGCTAGCTCTTCTATTATAGCAACAGCCAATACTGCAGAGAACGGCGATCCTAGCTTCTCTTAGCCAGCCTGTTTTGACGCAAGCTGTTACCTGGGGGGACCGACGAGGAGATACAACTGCTAGTTCTTGGTCTGCTCATGGTACGCCAAACCTACAATTGCGATCGTAGGTTGCAAGGGGCTTAATTAAGCTCCGCCTTCCATTCCCAGAAAATCAATTTTAAGGTTGAGTGTACTTTACTGGACTAATGACATATTTGAAGGACTTATTTATATACAAAAACAGGATAGAAAATTGAAGCCTTTGAAATGTGTATTTATAGAGGAATAGGTAGGATTGGATGGAAAGAAAGGAGAACAAATGATGAAGTTTTAAAACAGCTAAAAATGAAAAGAGAACTACTAAACACAATTAGAACAAGACAAATTAGATTTTTGGGGGCATGTTAAAAGACACAGCAGCCTACTAAAAGTAATATTGGCAGAGAAAATACAGGGTAATATAGGCAGATGCAGACCAAGACTAACATGGACGAGTAACATCAAAAGCTGGACAAGTCAGCCTATGACAACCTGCACCATCAAAGCAAGGGACAGAGCGGGATGGCGCTACATGGTAGCCAACCTTCGATGCGGAGACGGCACTCAATAATGAATTTGTATACAAGTGAAGGCAAATTGTCTATATTAGAACTACAATGGCAGAGCTTTGGAATGAATACAAACAGCTGTGATTGGGAATCTTACCCTGGCTGTTAGCGTCGTGGAGAAGTGCTAACGTGCTAACATGTTGTTCTATAGTAGTCATAATCCCGTCTGAGTGGTATCAGTAGTGTAGTGGGTAGTCCGCTGGTTTGGCAATGAAGAGAATATGGGTTTAATCACATGCATACTGAAATCAATCCAGCTGAAAAAAATAGGCACTTGACTCGTTGAGTTCGGAAATATAAATTACAACGAGGAAGAGCTCATTCCTCTCATCTCCAAATAGCGTGGCGGTTAGTCATTTTGGTTCTGGATACAGTGGTTTAGTATTTGAGTAGCTGGGGTTTGTGTAGATTTTATGCATACGCAGGACTAGAATCAGAACAGGAACTGTCACACCAACGTGAGACGTAGATTAACAACTCCAGTCTGCTTCAAGATACCTTAGCGTAGACGGAATTCACAGCCTAGATAGTTGGACTGAATAATGTATTCCCCTTCGACGCGATATATCTCTGGGCTTCCTTTGCTTCACATTAATTCTTTCTGACCTTCCAGGGCATTGGGTCAAAGGCCAGGGGTCATAAGCGCCTGGATCAATAGCCAAACCAGCTTCTTGGAAAGTAGTGTCAGAAGTAGCGCGTTGTGCAGCAGATTGTGGGACGCGGGAGATAACGTCATTGTCAAGGTCAACTTTGTATCTTGCCTGTGGCAACGAAGGAAGTGATGACGTGAGTGTGATGTTGGTGGGGAGGAAATATGCATTTGACCAGTGGTTTTCAAACCCTATTCTCCTATGACTCATGAAGTCACCTTCACATCCCTTGACGCAAGTAACTCGTCTTTACAATCTCTCTAGCTCTATAAATTCATCCACAGAGACCCCATCCAAACGATTTGTAAATTGTTGTTAAAGTTAAATTTGTATGAGCCTAGGCAGTTAAGGAAACCTAAAGAGTTCTGTTAGAGAAAGTTAAAGGACAGACAACTGATGACTTTAAAAAAAAAAACGTGTTGATGTACACAACGTCTCACTTCTAACAACAAATGAACAAACCTGAGGAGACTCATAGAAGGGGGAGTTGGGGAGGAGATAGGAAGAGAAAAGAGTATGAGGGTAAATATAACAGAGGGGATGAGGACGGGAAGAAGGGAGTGATAGAAATAGGAGGAGGACGTAGTATAGAGTGAAGATGAGAACAGAAAATGAGTAAAAGAGAGAGGGAGTGTGAACTGTATGAGTGATTTAACCAGTGGATGTGTGTATTGGTAAATGGAAACCAGAGCGACTGGTTGGGGTGGTTAGGTGACTAGTAGGGGTGATGTTATATGTGAGGTGAAGTGTGTACGTGCCTACAAGAAAGTTGTTTGCTCATAGGCAACATATAATTTCTTAAACCTTATCAGAAAATATTCGGTACAACTCGGAGATAGTATTTTATATCATGATTCAATAATAGAAAATATTCGGTACCACTCGGAGATAGTATTTTATATCATGATTCAATAATAGCGATCAGCGTGTGCATAATTAATAATTTTTAATGATTAAAAAAAGGATTAAATTGTATCTTAACAACTAAACTAAAAGGAAGACAGAACAAAATACAAACTTTTCGGCTATATATTACATTCCTATGCTACTTTAATGTTAGCATTACAGATATAGTCCATCTTCTACCTTCACCGCACCCTCCATAATAAAGGTTATCAACGTCAAAGTCTCGACGATAATAATATGAGTACTTCTGAAGCGAGAGGGTATCTGCCTGTATGGCGAGGGGCACGTGCTCACTCTGAGAACACATTCCATAGTGCCGAAAATGCCAAAGTGTACTGGGAACAAAACAAGTATTTACTGAAAATTCAGTCTTTGTAAAAGTCCTCCAGAAAGGGAAATCACCTTCTTCGAGCACAAAGGCATCACTGATCTCGAGCACAAAGGCATCACTGATCTCGAGCACAAAGACATCACTGATCTGGAGCACAAAGACATTACTGATCTGGAGCACAAGGGCATTACTGATCTGGAGCACAAAGGCATTACTGATCTCGAGCACAAAGGCATTACTGATCTCGAGCACAAAGACATCACTGATCTGGAGCACAAAGACATCACTGATCTCGAGCACAAAGGCATTACTGATCTCGAGCACAAAGACATCACTGATCTCGGGCACAAAGGCATAATTGTTCTCGAGCACAAAGGCATCACCCACCTCGAGCACAAAGACATCACTGATCTCGAGCACAAAGGCATCACCGATCTCTAGCACAAGGGCATCACCGATCTCGAGCACAAGGGCATCACCGTTCTCGATCACAAGGGCGTCACCCACCTCGAGCACAGGGGCATCTCTGTTATCGAGCACATGGGCATCACCAGGGATTAAGAGCTGGTGATCACAAAACAGAGACAGGTATTGTCCAATTGTAAGAACCGCTGTACTAGAGAACAACCCTAACTGAAGTTAGGTCAGACCAGGTGGGGGATCTAGACCGGAACGAGTTTTTGAGAAAGGACAGAGGAAGTGCATTGTGTGTTGGTCTTGTTTACCAGCTACATGACTTCCCTTCCTTGTATTATCTTTCGTTTAAATGTGAATATTTAAAAGCGTTATCGGACGATCCACAAATATTAGCTCTGTTTCCTGGTAGGTTAGGTACCAGTTTGTGAAGCACTCGATGTTTTAGTCCACACGCTATGGTTATGGTTAGTCAAAGCTCCGGTATCACTGCAAATGATTGAAAATCCATAATTGATCAACCACCCGTGCCAGTGCAATCATCCGAATTAAAACTCATCTCATTGAAGGATCCAACGAAAAAAAAGCAGATGCAGTCCTCATCATAGCAGCTACAGCACACGCCTAAAGACATCAGGTCAAGCGGCACCGAAAGTGATCGCAGCTGAACTGTCCTTCGCCAAACGATATCATCATTCATCGTACTCACACAGAATATTGAAACACAATTTGGATGAAAAACACCTCACGGTGGGCACAGAGCACTAAACACAGTAGCTCCGGCAGCAAGTCGGGCCTATGAGGAAACTGCAAACAAGGAACACTTTTCAGATTGAGCCTCAATAGTTCCTGTCGCTTATCCACCGTATTGACCGGAAGTTCCCTCCACACGTTTATTTCAAGTCTTGAATGTTTCAATTTCAATTAACTTAAAGTTTAGAAGATCATCTTTAGCAGGAAAGCGTCCGGCAGAATAAACAAGAAACCTCCATTCTCCAAACAAAGTGGACACTTCTTAGATTCACTGACAGAATAGACAAGAAACCTCCATTCTCCAAACAAAGTGGATACTTCTTAGATTCACTGACAGAATAGACAAGAAACCTCCATTCTCCAAACAAAGTGGATACTTCTTAGATTCACTGACAGAATAGACAAGAAACCTCTATTCTCCAAACAAAGTGGATACTTCTTAGATTCACTGACAGAATAGACAAGAAATCTCCATTCTCCAAACAAAGTGGATACTTCTTAGATTCACTGACAGAATAGACAAGAAACCTCCATTCTCCAAAGTGGACACTAATTAGATTCACTGACAGAATAAACAAGAAACCTCCATTCTCCAAACAACGTGGACACTACTTAGATTCACTGATAGAATAGACAAGAAACATCCATTCTCCAAACAAAGTGGACACTACTTAGATTCACTGACAATAGACAAGAAACTTCCATTCTCCAAAGTGGACACATTAGATTCACTGACAGAATAGACAAGAAACCTCCATTCTCCAAAGTGGACACTACTTAGATTCACTGACAGGATAGACAAGAAACCTCCATTCTCCAAAGTGGACACTACTTTGATTTACGGACAGAATAGACAAGAAACCTCCATTCTCCAAAGTGGACACTACTTTGATTTACGGACAGAATAGACAAGAAACCTCCATTCTCCAAACAAAGTGGACACTTGTTAGATTCACTGTTTGGTAAAAAATAAAGATCGGTTGAGTTGGACAGGCGCGCACACACACACACACACACACACGCACGCACGCACACACACACACACACACACACGCACGTACGCACGCACACATATTCGTCCAAAGGAACGAAAAGAAAGCCGATCTTGAAGGAAGCTATCGACATTTTAGAGCCACCTAAGTGTAGAAGGATCATCATTATCATCATCATCAAGTACCGTGTCTGCTGGCGTAGGTGATCATGTCTCTCCACAACTTTCCATCTCGACATTTATCATTTCTCTTGACCTTCTGCCAAGCCATTCTCTTAAGCCGTAAGGACTATATCGCTGGCAAATAATGGCCACAGATCTAATACAATCTCATTGGGGTGTTCAGTCGTGTCAGAGTTTTTTTTATTGATAGAGAAACCCAAAAAATGTTTACACTATAACGAAATCTTTAAATGCATTCATTTCTGGGAATGTGAAATGATCATAATCTCTTACTTTAGATATAAATGAAAGCAAATGTGAAATTCAAATAGCAAGAGACAGGTGGAGGAGACACGCTTGGCTAGAAGTGATTGTCACGGCGACGTGGTACTTTCGTCTCTGGTTGTCAAAGTTGTAGGTAAGAAAGAGACAATTAGCTCGAGAAAGAGTTGTTCAAGGGATTCTCAACATTGTCTTTGTAGGTCTTTCTTCCACTTGCCTCAAAGCAAATTGCCCAATTCGATTCGAACTTATGCAAATAATTATTTAAAGTCATAAACAGCTTGTCAATCTCAAAGAAAAGCGCTCTACATAAGAAGTTGTAACCTCCAGTTGTTGACAAACATGAAAATGATACATGTACTATTCTAGTGGTGACGAAATTGGCAGTAAAATTATCAGGAAAAAAAAATTAGAATAGATTTAGTGAAATAAAAGCGGGTTTGTAGTAATTTTATTGTTTGGCTTCATCATCATAATCATCATTATTCTCATATTCGTCATCATCACCATTTCATCAACATCATCATCACCTTTATCTTTATCATGACCGTCATCGTCATAATCATCATCATCATTATCATCATTATTCTCATATTCGTCATCATCACCATTTCATCATATTCATCATCATCATGTTCATCATGACCGTCATCGTCATTAGCATCGTTATCATCATCGTCATAATCATCATTATCATCATCATCATCATTACCCTCATATTCGTCATCACCATTATCTTCATCATGATCGTCATCGTCATTAGCATCGTTTTCATCTTCTTCATCATAATTACCATCATCATCATTATTCTCATGTTCGTCATCATCACCATTTCATCATCATCATCACCATCATCACCATCATCACTATTATCTTTAGTATGACCGTCATCGTCATTAACATCATCATTACCATCATCATTATCCTCATATTCGTCATCATCACCATTTCATCATCATCATCATCATCATCATCATCATCATCATCACCACCACCAAGAACTGTATCTGCTGGCATGTGTAACCCTGTGTTTCCACAACTTCATGTCTCTAACTTCTCTTTACTTTAGCCTCGTCTGCTCTCGACTCTCTACCATTACACGATCTTTTCTCTTTCCCTCTATCTCTTCTTCTTTCGATTTTTTTTCATTAGTCGTAATATATTCCAGCTGCTCCATTTTCAAAACATGGCCAAAAGAAGATAATATTTCTGCCGGATGTTAGCATGTCGTTTTCTTTTTGTCTTTGACACTTTTGAACGTCCTGGTTAGAGATATTGGTATTCCTGACTATTCTCAATAATAATTTAAAAAAATAAATGCTTTAGCAAAATAGATTTTCATTTTTAAATTGCAGTTGCGGTCTAATATAACCTTGAAGACTTATCCTGAGGTCGAATGGATCGCGCCTCGCCAAAAAGTAGGGAAAACCTGCAAGAAAACAACAACAAAAGCAAAACATAAAATGCAAATGAAAAAGTTCGCAAAACGATAGTATAATGTATGTGATGATCTTTAGTCTATTGTGCAGAACCGCAAAATGAAATCGCGCCTCGATCGTTCGAAATATCAACGACCATTCTGCCAAGAATTATCAAAGAATCGAGGAGGGGTAGGCAGAGAAAGGGATTGGATGATAGTATCAAAGAATCGAGGAGGGGTAGGCAGAGAAAGGGATTGGATGATAGTATCAAAGAATCGAGGAGGGGTAGGCAGAGAAAGGGATTGGATGATAGTATCAAAGAATCGAGGAGGGGTAGGCAGAGAAAGGGATTGGATGATAGTATCAAAGAATCGAGGAGGGGTAGGCAGAGAAAGGGATTGGATGATAGTATCAAAGAATCGAGGAGGGGTAGGCAGAGAAAGGGATTGGATGATAGTATCAAAGAATCGAGGAGGGGTAGGCAGAGAAAGGGATTGGATGATAGTATCAAAAAATCGAGGAGGGGTAGGCAGAGAAAGGGATTGGATGATAGTATCAAAGAATCGAGGAGGGGTAGGCAGAGAAAGGGATTGGATGATAGTATCAAAGAATCGAGGAGGGGTAGGCAGAGAAAGGGATTGGATGATAGTATCAAAGAATCGAGGAGGGGTAGGCAGAGAAAGGGATTGGATGATAGTATCAAAGAATCGAGGAGGGGTAGGCAGAGAAAGGGATTGGATGATAGTATCAAAGAATCGAGGAGGGGTAGGCAGAGAAAGGGATTGGATGATAGTATCAAAGAATCGAGGAGGGGTAGGCAGAGAAAGGGATTGGATGATAGTATCAAAGAATCGAGGAGGGGTAGGCAGAGAAAGGGATTGGATGATAGTATCAAAGAATCGAGGAGGGGTAGGCAGAGAAAGGGATTGGATGATAGTATCAAAGAATGGGCAGACCTCGATTTGAAGAGTCACAAAGAATAACTGAGTATAGAGAGGAATGGAGAAGGTTGACTAGGTCAACCAGGTTGGGGTTGTGCCTCAACGACTCCCTGGGTTATAGATTTTAGAAGAAAATTCTAAATATTTGTCGGTACAACCATGTTTTTAGAAAGCTCAATACATGTGAGATGCGATGCTCGATAGAAATAGACAAACAACAGAAGAAGAGATAGAATACCAAATGAAACGGCCAGAAAAATTGTAGTAATAAAACCCTGCCAAGAATATATAGAGCAACAACTTATAAATGGTTGGGCCACCTGGTCAGAATGAATCCTTACCAATCACCATCAAGGGCGTTCTTCTCGAAAATGCATGGAAAAAGACCAAGAGGAAGACCTAGAAGAAGATGGATAGATGCAGTGACAGAGACATGTAACAACAAAGGAAAATCACTATTTCAGACAGTTCGAGCAGCTCAAGAACGACAAATGATATAAACCACGACACCTCTTCAGTATAGTGAAAAGAGAAAGAAGAAAGAAGATAACAATGTTTATTTAACATGAAATATTTTCTTCCCTTTTGTCCATGATTCACTACCGTGTGTCAGGACTGGCTCAAGATAACACTAAAGAACTCAGTTTCTTACTTCCATGGTCAAAGAATATTTGCATATCATTTTCCATTCTTTGAAATGCAGCCTCTTTGTGGGCTAACCTGCATTATCTTGATAAGTAATATATATTTTACCTTTATATTTACCTATTCTATAACTTAGTGATTCATCTGACACAATCAACGAACAACTCTTTTACTGCTGCCGCCTGGAGGCTGTTTAGATCTGTAGATTTCTTCATGTTGTTCTTCATGTGTCTAACTCGCTCTCTTAATTCTCTCCCTGTACGGACATTTTGCCAGACGAACATTGGAGTTGGAAATAATAATGCTAATAGTATATTGTGAGTGCTGTTTATATTGTGAGTGCTGATTATATTGTGAGTGCTGATTATATTGTGAGTGCTGATTATATTGTGAGTGCTGATTATATTGTGAGTGCTGATTATATTGTGAGTGCTGATTATATTGTGAGTGCTGATTATATTGTGAGTGCTGATTATATTGGCAGAAATATGCGTTTGGTTTATGAAATGTTGATAATAAAACAAAGTTAGAACCTTCGAGACATGAACTTTTTTTTTTGTATCTGACTGTCTGCCTCTATATTTATTTGTCCCTCGGTCTGTCTTCTTGTTTACCTGCCTGCATACCTACCTACCTATCTACCTACCTACATACATACATACATACATACATACATACCTACCTACCTACCGATCTACCTACATAATACTCACTTTCCTACATACTTATCAACCTATCTAACTACCTACAAACCTACCCATGTAACCAGCTACCTTCCTAACAACCCACGTACGTATCTACCTATCTCCCTACCTAAATAATTTATCTCTATCTATATATATATCTTCACTTAAGGAAAGTAAATTATCACTAATGATTTCACATTTAAGTGCTAATTATTATATTAAGGTCTTTGACAATTGACGTCCACACAACATCATTTACTATTCAGCTACCTTTAATTCAGTGGTCTGAAACGAAACAAGTGTTAGTACAATACGAAGCACACAATTAATCAATACGAGCCTCACTAACAACAGCAAAGGTGAATCAGGTTGTACATCATCTAATTAATTATGCAAACGTGTCCACCAATCAGACCGTGTTTGATCATTTTCCGCTTTTTGATAAATATATGATATGCTTTTAAGGGAAACACTTAATGTTCGGTACTAAATACATTAATACGACAATAAAACTATGTATTATAATTTGGCGCACTTTTCCCCACTTTCTATATTTCTCATTTAAATTCATGTTTAATACAAACTGTTACCAGTAATACACAGTACTCTATTCTTGCCGCCTCCAAGTCCGGACTTTGATACCTACTACCTATCTATCATCAAGTGGTAATGACTATTCACATCCGACTTGCTGCCGGAGCTACTGAGTTTAGTGCTCTGTGCACACCGTGAGCTGTGCATTTCATCCGTTTTGATCGTGTTTCGATATTCCGATTGCTTACGATGAATGATGATATCGTAAGACGGGGAACATATGGCTGTGTTCACTTTCTGTGCAGTTTCGCCTTATGTCTTTTAGCGTGTGCTGAGACTGTTCTGATGGAGACTGCAGCAACCTTTCTTTGTAAGGAAGAGGAGATATTAATTCGAATGATTACACAGGCACGGGCGGTTGAGCAATTGTGGATTTTAATTCGTTTGCAGTGATACCAGGGCCTACCATAACTCTATCCCTATTGACAAATGACTGGATTGAATTAAGTATATGGTTCGTAGATATGCCTTCTGATCGCCTCCAGCCTATGGACAGTCAGAGTCTTAGTCCATTGGTCGGTTTATGATAGCTGAGCACAACCACATATAATTGATTATTTGTCTATTTTAGTAAAAGGTTTGGGTTAAGATCCGAGGACGATCAAGCGTAATACATCCATGAACGATGTCACTGATACATTGGAGCAAGTCAGGCTAGTGCGGAACCCTGGCTTGGATAGCTGATGACGATGATTGCGATGGTAGTGTTGGTTACAATTGTGGTGGTGATGATTGCGATGGTAGAGTGGTTACAATGGTAGTGGTGGTGATTACGATGGTAGTGGTGGTTACAATGATAGTGGTGGTGATGATTACGATGGTAGTGGTGATTACATTGGTAGTGGTGGTGATGATTACGATGGTAGTGGTGGTTATAATGGTAGTGGTGGTGATGATTACGATGGTAGTGGTGGTTACAATGGTGGTCGTGGTGATGATTACGATGGTAGTTGTGGTTACAATGGTGGTGGTGGTGATGATTACGATGGTAGTGGTGGTTACAATGGTGGTGGTGGTGATGATTACGATGGTAGTGGTGGTTACAATGGTGGTGGTGGTGATGATTACGATGGTAGTGGTGGTTATATGGTGGTGGTGATGATTACGATGGTAGTGGTGGTTACAATGGTAGTGGTGGTGATGATTACGATGGTAGTGGTGGTTACAATGGTAGTGGTGGTGATGATTACGATGGTAGTGGTGGTTACAATGGTAGTGGTGATGATTACGATGGTAGTGGTGGTTACAATGGTAGTGGTGGTGATGATTACGATGGTAGTGGTGGTTACAATGGTGGTGGTGATGATTACGATGGTAGTGGTGATTACAATGGTAGTGGTGATGATTACGATGGTAGTGGTGGTTACAATGGTAGTGGTGATGATTACGATAGTAGTGGTGATTACAATGGTGGTGGTTATGATTACGATGGTAGTGGTGGTTACAATGATAGTGGTGATGATTACGATGGTAGAGTGGTTACAATGATAGTGGTGATGATTACGATGGTAGAGTGGTTACAATGATAGTGGTGATGATTACGATGGTAGAGTGGTTACAATGATAGTGGTGATGATTACGATGGTAGTGGTGGTTACAATGATAGTGGTGATGATTGCGATGGTAGTGGTGGTTACAATGATAGTGGTGATGATTGCGATGGTAGTGGTTGTTACAATGGTAGTGGTGATGATTGCGATGGTAGTGGTTGTTACAATGGTAGTGGTGATGATTGCGATCGTAGTGGTGGTTACAATGGTAGTGGTGATGATTGCGATGGTAATGGTTATGATTACGACAGTAGTAGTGATTATGATAATTAAAAGGCATGAGGTCAGCTCTAGTAATTTCTTTTACATTATGGAAATGATATAACGGTTTCAGTGACTTCTGTGATACCCCGCCAGGACACTGCTGGAGAAGTGTGAGATAGACACAAATATCGTCCTGGTGTATCTCGTATCTCTAAATGTTGAGCTGCAGTAGACCATTATATATTTATTTTACACGGAGAAGCTGGAGAATATCCCTTTTAAGAGTATCCATTAACATTCCGTCTATATAAAGACGGCCTCCCCTTCCAACCAGAGCGTTAGCACATGGGAGAAAAAGCGATGATCAGCACTAGATCACCGACCCCGCCGAGAGAAAAGCAGGTAATCTAGCTCGTTTCCCCCTGATTCAGGGCAGAAAACACCCGCTCCCCCCCCCCCCAATGTTTCAGAAGTATGTGAATAGGACAAGAACATTTTAGAATGTCCTCATTTGATACCATATATTAGAATGTCCTTTTTTTGAGACAGTACGCTTATTTTAGAATGCCCCCATTTGAGATAGTATGATTCTATTAGAATGTCCCCATTTGATATAGTATGCTTGTATTATTGGGAATGTCCCAATTTGAGATAGTATGTTTGTATTATAATGTCCCCATTTGAGATAATATGCTTGTATTAGAATGTCACCATTTCAGATAGTATGCTTGTATTAGAATGTCCCCATTTGAGATAATATGCTTGTATTAGAATGTCCCCATTTGAGATAGCACACTTGTATGGGAATGTCCCCATTTGAGATAGTACGCTTGTATTGGAATGTCCCCATTTGAGAGAGTCCGCTTGTATTAGAATGTCCCAATTTGAGACAGTCCTCTTGTATTAGAATGTCCCCATTTGAGACAGCCCGCTTGTATTAGAATGTCCCCATTTGAGACAGTCCGCTTGTATTAGAATGTATCAATTTGAGACAGTCCGCTTGTATTAGAATGTCCCCATTTGAGACAGTCCGCTTGTATTAGAATGTCCCCATTTGAGACAGTCCGCTTGTATTAGAATGTCCCCATTTGAGACAGTCCGCTTGTATTAGAATGTCCCAATTTGAGACAGTCCGCTTGTATTAGAATGTCCCCATTTGAAACAGTCCGCTTGTATAAGAATGTCCCCATTTGTGCATTACTCTTTGAACGTAAACAAACTACAGTCCTCGCCTTCTTTCTCTCAGAGTTCGCCCAACGATCCACCCTTATTTATCGTCCAGCCTTAAAGATAACGTAGGGAGGCGTAGTTGTCTTGTTTCGTCCTTGATAGCAAGTTACGATTCCTGTAACTTTCGGCTTAACTCCTCCAACAACACCGCGGCATTGCTCACAATTGCCCTACTCGCTTGTTCATATTGGTTATTTTTGTTCCACAGCACCACTGGGAGATGGAATAGGGCATTGATCCAGATTTGGTTCATTCTCCCAGATTCAAAACAATGAGCTATGAGTTGCTGATCGCTTTCAGTCCATCATTTATAGACACCTTAGCCCCAAGCATCAAACCGAAGAAGGTGTAAGTGCACTGGTTTTATCACGTGACTCACGTGGTATTCGTCTTTGGAAATTTTTGTCGGGAAGATATGCATAGTGAAAACCCGCCAACAAATTACATTATGTTGCCAATCATATTAAGCGACGTCGCATTCACTTTGTAGTTTCTTCTTGTTTCTTCCTATATCCAAGCCTGGAGGATTCTCAACATGTGGACTCAGGCAACACACATATGTCTCCACTCTGGCACTAAAGCCTACCATTTACAGCGCTCTCAGTTCTTATTTACTCATTTTATCTGGTTGCGTATGTGAACACCGGTTTAGTCCCGTTTTAATGTTCATCTTTATTTAATGTTGTTTATTTTTACGGTAATGCTTGCCTAGAAATAGCGGTCGTCCCTAATGGATTGGACGGCCGTTAAAAGCCTTGGAAACATTGTGTTATCATATTTTGTGACACAACGCATTACTTTCTCTGCAAGGGGCGAGAATTAAGGTCTAAGACAATTTTCTTCTCTTTTGGCGATGATGAACCAAATAGCTTGTAGATTTGGACACGAGATGTGGCAAACTAAAACATGCATAGACACAGTGCACGCTATATGTAGATTGCCTGGATCGTAATTCCACGGTTGTTAATTTAGCTTTCTTTTAATGCGGCAAATTCTAGAACTGTTATAATATATAATATATTTATGATATATATTTTGCTTTGACCTCTCTCAGATCATCTTCATTACTCTTCTTAGCTATCCATGGTACTCTCAACATTCTTCTGTAAAACCACATTTCTACAGACTCCAGTGATTTTCTTGTCCGTTGTCCTATTTTCCATGATTCGCATCCATATGTTAAGACTGGCTCTGCGTAACATTTAAGAACTCTTTTTCTTGTTTCTATTGTCAAAAATGGATTGCATTTTATCTTCCTACACCCGTGCAAGACCACAGTCTGCTCTAGCAATTTTAAGTGCTGAAGTCGGAGGCAACCAGCCAAAAGGCGCACTACAAAAATCAGGATGCCACGCACTCACGCCAATGGGAAGCATGCCTATAACTGCAAATCGATATGGCACTCGCCCTGTGATGGACACTCAGGCAGGTGCAGCGCCGGGCCCTCAGCCTCGAAAGGGCCCAACCTATATTACTGGATGTCCTTCTCAATCGCTCTGTGGAGTCAGGGGGCGAGAGAATAGAGTTACTGGCCAACCCAAAATAAGACCACTCAAAATAATGCACTGGAATGCTGAAGGCATCAACAGCAAAAGAGATGGGTACAGTAAAAAGATAGAATTAGAAAATATCCTGCATGAAGAACAAGTAAGCATATGCTGTTTGCAGGAAACCCATCTAAACAACGACATAGCCTTGAAGATTAGGGGATACCAGTGCTACCGATCTGACAGGAAAAACAGACAAAAGGGCGGAATACTGACTCTTGTAAGGAACAACATTAATGCATGTCAGATTGAAGTGTATATGGATGGGGCGGAATATCAAATACTGCACCTCAGGACAGGAAATACAGACTTCCATCTACTAAACTACTACTGTCCGAGTGACCGCCCACTAGCACTAGACACAATTACATTAAAAGAAAGAATAATTGTATGTGGAGACTTTAACAGCCATTCACAGAGCTGGGGCTATGAAGATATGGACAAGAGAGGTGAAGAACTTGAAAATTGGCAGGATGACAATGGGCTTATACTATTAAACCAGGCAACAGATCCACCAACATTCTATTCCAGATCATGGCATACCACATCTACACCAGACCTTGCTTTCCATTCACCAGACCTGGATTGGAATATCACACGTATTGTTGGGAAACAACTTGGAGGCAGCGACCACCGACCTGTCTTTTTAGTGGTGCAAAATGAGGCCGTCAGGGAGAGCAGCACTCTCTCCAGATGGAATTACAAAAAGGCAGACTGGAAAATGTATCAACATTACACCAGTGTACTGACTAAAGATCTAAATACAGACAGAGACATCAACAAAATAGTTGATGAATTCAGTAGACTAATAATACAAGCTGCCAGTGAAACAATACCCAGAGGGGCACGGAAACACTACAAACCATACTGGAATAGTGAACTAGAGCAACTGCACAATGACATGGAAACATCTCGAAAACAAGCAGAAAATAACCCCTGCCAGGAACACCAAAATAACTATCAGCATGCTAAAGCCAAATTTCAATGGGCTAAACTACAAGCCAGACGGAGAAGTTGGAAAGAGAAAACAGAGTACATGAATCTAGAACGAGACACAAGAAAAGTGTGGAAGCTTGTAAAACAGCTGAATGATGAGGGTACAGAAGGGAACACAAAAATTACACTGAAGAAGGATGGAAACATTCTAACAGGTAAACATGCAGCAAATCACTTTGCAGACTCCTTTGCAAATGACAACAATATTGAAATTAGCCTAGAGAAACGTCAAGAGACCCGTCTAAAACAACAAAATGCAAGACAAGAAGAGACTGCACATGAAGTAATGGAAATACCCATTACACAAAGAGAGCTAGAGCTGGCAATATCCAAATTAAAAATGAAAAAGTCACCAGGTAGTGATGGAGTGTCTAATGAAATGATTAAGAACTTGGGAACTGCAGCTAAAGCAAAACTACTGCAGATCTACAACATTTGCTGGGTCACAGGTAAAGTGCCACAGGCATGGAGAGAAGCAATTATGATACCATTACTAAAGCCAGGAAAAGATGGTTCAATGACATCCAGCTATAGACCAATCAGCCTTACAAGCTGTTTGTGTAAAACAATGGAACGTATAATCAATCTCAGACTGCAGTGGTACCTGGAAAGTGAAAATCTCCTTGTCCCACAACAAGCAGGCTTTAGACAGTGTTACTCTACCGAAGATCAGGCAACCTATCTTTCCCAGGAAATTGAGGATGCGTTTCAAGAAAAGAAACTGGTACTAGCAGCATGGATAGACCTAAAGAAAGCATTTGATAAGGTATGGAAGGAAGGGCTTTTGAAGAAACTGAGAAATTATGGAGTAAATGGCAGGATGTACAAATGGGTCAAAGCATACCTGCATAACAGGAGAGCCAGAGTGCAACTGGATGGTCTTAAGAGTAAGAAGGTCTTACTGCGCCAGGGCGTTCCACAGGGAGGGGTACTATCTCCAACACTTTTTCTGATCTACATCAATGACCTAGTTACTGAACTACCACATGGTATCAAAGTGGCAATGTATGCAGATGACTTGGTAATGTGGTGCACAGAGGAGTATGCAACAGTGGCCTCCAAATTGTTACAAAGAGCTATGAATGCACTGAATTCATGGACAAATAGATGGTGTATCAGCATCAATACAGACAAATGCAGTACTACACTTTTCACTCTTTCCCCAAAACAAAAAGCAGGAGCCATCTATATAAACAATGAGCCTGTGAAAGAAGACATACAGGCTACGTATCTCGGAGTTACATTTGATAACAAACTATCTTGGAAACAGCAGATAAATAAGGCAACCCAAAAAGCAAGGAGAAAATTGGCTATTCTAAGAAAGCTGTGTGGAACTACGTGGGGTGCGAGTGGGAAAATACTCAGTAAAGTTTACCAACAGAGTATACGCCCACATTTAGAATATGGATCATCTGCATGGTGTTCAGCATCAAACACCACACTTCAAGAACTGGATAAAGTACAAAACCAGGCACTTAGGGTCATCACAGGAGCAATGAAATCAACACCAATATTAGAGATGGAGAAATTGTGGAGGATACCAGCACTGAGAGAACGGAGGGACACAAAGGTGCTGATACAGGCAGAAAAATTTGCTTGCATGCCGAGACATCCAATGAAGGACCGATTCCAAAATCTTGCATTGGGACGACTTAAGAGAAGCAGTTTTATCCACCAAGCCAAGCGTATTAGTAGACAAACACCAGACATGCCAAGAGCTGTTAACCCCCTACTGCCCATACCAGAACAGACTCCCTGGACAGAGGAATCTGGATTATCAGTTCAAATACGGACAGAAGTGAAAGGAATAGTTGATAAAGAGGAACAGAATAGTCTACAGCGAAAAACAATAACTCTCAGTTTCCTGGATGAAGAATACCCACAAGACCTATGGATTCGTGTGTATACAGATGGATCAGCACAGAATGCAGTAAAAAATGGGGAGCAGGTGCATATATAGAATACCCAAATAACACTAGGGATATGAATAAAATAGCAACAGGGAAATATTGTCACAATTATGATGCAGAAATACAAGCAATAAAGTTAGCAATAGAAAAACTGCTGAACATTAATCTTAGCCCGCAGCCTGTAGTGTTTTTGACAGATGCAAGATCAGTACTCCAGGCACTACAATCCAGAAAATTACCACATCTGCAGACCTTATTGACTGAACTCTGCAAGCACCACAGGGTTGCCCTGCAGTGGATCCCATCTCACTGTGGAATACCAGGAAATGAGAAAGCAGATCAGTTGGCAAAGGAAGGTTCAACAGGCACACAACTAGATACACCTGTTACATACCATCATAAGAAACAGATAATCAAATCAATCAGAGGACCACAAGCCCCAAATCAGGATGCCTTTTATAATATGAATAGATATGAACAAGTTATCATTATACGTCTCAGAACAGGACACAATCGACTCCATAGTCACATGTATACAAAATTCAAGATCGGCACCTCAACTACTTGTACATGTGGACAGGCGCCCCAGACTGCTGAACACATACTTCAAGACTGCACTGAATATAGTAGACTGAGGAAAATCCATTGGCCCATAGATACAACACTACAGACAAAACTATATGGGCCACTGCAAGAATTACAAAAGACAGTAACATTTATACAGGAAACGACATTGCAGATATAGACAATGCTTCAGGCGAACGAAAGATAGATAGATCTTCCTCAATTAGAAGAATTAGAGCTAATTTCCAATATTAGGAAGAAACAATCATCATTTTTTGAACAACTGGAATATATTGTAACAACTGGAAAAACTGAGGGACAAAAAGATAGAGGGAAGCAAAGAGAAAAAATAACAGACAGCTTAAGAGAATGGCTTGGCAGAAGGTCAACAACAGAAATGATAAATAGCTGCCGAGATCGAAAATTGTGGAGAGACATGATCACCTACGCCAGCAGGCCAGGTACTTGATGATGATATAATAGATTACGTGTGTATTTGATGTGCAATGAATTATTTGGTCTATTTGGCATTTTCCGGCTTTTTATATTCATTATATGTCATACCGGTTGGCGTAGAGGATCATCTCCTTCCAATAATTCCCAGTGCCCAGTGGGGAAAAAAAAAAAGTAAAGAGCTCCGTCACACCAAGTGGCGTATAGGGGATGTTAGCGACCATTTTTTTTTACAGACCTTCGGCACGTGAGTTTGGGGTAAGGTATTATACGCCCATGCCGCTTTACTTTCGAAAAAAAAAAACAACATCCGGTACCCATTTAAGGCTGGGTGAACCTGGAAGGCGTCGATCAGGATCGAACACGACCTCTTGTCTTTTGTAGTCCAGTTCACTAACCACTGAGCTGTCAGGCTGTCATAATTAACAGTGCATCGTATCAATTGTGCTATCGACTATTTACCGTGCCACGGCACCAAGCCATCTTTTCTCTTTGTTGTCAATGATCTATTTCCTTGTATCAGTTGCTACCAAATATTCCAACTTTCCTTTTATCATGATGTGTCCGAAAAATGTCGATTGTTTCTTTCTGATGTTTTTTTTTAAATGATCTTTCCTTTTGTATTGGTCTCTTTGATAATATCCTAGTTGGTCTTTTTGACTTTTTCTAGGAAAATCACAAGATAAACATTCTTATGAGAAATCATCTGTGTGGCTTTTAATCGTTTTTTTTCCATTCGTTGTTATATTAACCATACTAAATAATTAATATCGTCCTCATTTTGAAAGAAAGTTTAAAAAGTAACGGTTTTAGATCGGCATAAGGCGTTTATGGGAAACTACGTTAGTGACTATTTTGGTCAACGACCGTTGCTACGTTTGTGGGTGATGCGATCAGTATCAGTGTAGGCCACCATTCTCTGCTAGAAAAATCCATTATTATCATCTTGATGAAGTATCGCACCTGATAATATTGATTTATGTCCAAAACTTTCTATCTCTGCAACTTTCTATCTCTACAACTTTCTATCGTTACAACTTTCTATCACTACAACTTTCTATCTCTACAGGTTTCTTTCTCAACAACTGTATATCAACTCTGTTGCTGATTTCCTACAGTACCATTCTCTTGAACTTTCTGGAACCTTTTCTCTTTGAAAAATATATGGTGTACCCATTTTCAAAGGCTGGATGAAACACGAATCCGTGTCAGCACAACAAACAAAAAAAAAGACGCCAAACTTTGGAATTGAACCTGTACTCCTAAAGATCAATAGACAATTGCACAAACCACTCAGCCAACGCTTCTTCTTAAAATAAAATGATCCTGCTGCAAAATATCAGCACATCAGCAACCCAGCAGCAAGTCAGTCTAGGGTTGAAATCATAGTTCTCCACTATTGACGATTTGCTGCTTGGACTTTGTTGTTTCTTCCTCCTGTTGTTGAGCCTTCCCTAGTAACTGTTCTGCTCAGTGTTACTTTTGCTCTTCCTTGTTTTCTTTAACCAGATGGTTCCCACAATGCATGATGGGAAAGTCTTTCTTCGTCCATTCTCATCACATGACCGATGTGATTCCAACGCCTTCTTCTTTATAAAGCTCGACACGCATTCTTGTGTTGTTTTGTTTATCCTATCATTTCAAATGTATTCTCTCATGCTTATGATTGCGATTTATCGGGGACATTATTTTTTCAACAGTATTATATTTCTATCTTAGGACTGTGTGGATTTCCAGCTTTCACAGTAACCGGCAGTAAAAAAAAAAATTTAAAAAATGGAATTCGCGTAGTTGAAGTTTCGTTTGTGCGTAGCCCTAAATGTTTGCACAGGAAGTTCGGAACCTTCAATTCTCGGAAACTGCACGCGGCCCTTAACATCCACTATATTATGATCTTAAAATAATTGTAAAAAAAATTAAAATGTGAGTTGTTGTGGAGGTGGTGGTTATCAACAATGTTGTGTAATGTAACGGATAGGCCATGTAAGAGGTTGGCGGTTGTCGCATAATGGCTGTCCTCAAAACTGGGTCATGGCTGATACGTTGTTTGTGCGACATTGTTTATGTGCTTCATCGCCATGTCTGCTGCAGTTGTTAATTTGTTTAAGGCCCTGTTGAACACGTGGGGGTGTGTGTTTATTTAGATTGTGTGTTGTGTTGCTTTGTGTATATGTATGTGTATTGTGCTTTATAATTTAGCTATTAGATGACCTTCGCTGTAGCTTCCAGCATATTTCCTCTAGCCACATATTATTTATTGCAGAAAACACTTGTTCATCTGGTACAGAAGTAGCAGGGAAACAAAGTAGCAGGGAAACAAAGTAACAGGGAAACAAAGTAGCAGGGAAACAAAGTAGCAGGGAAACAAAGAATGTTTTCTATTTCAGCGCTGAAATCCGTTACCAAATATGTGTTTTTCTTTGCAATGCGCTAAAAAGCGTTGCGACTTTTCCTGATACTTCAAGTTTTGCGTTGCCCAAAGTTCTGCTTCAGAAGCCCCAAAACTCTTAGCAATAACAATCTCATCAAACAATTGATCAAAACATTGCTTTCCAATCCTTTGATTGGTCGTAACTACAGACTTCCCAAAACTCTCTCATTTCATAGATTAATGCATGAGAGACTTCTTTCATAAAAATGTGTTAAATTACAAGGTCACTCTTAACTTTTTCAATAATTTCACCATTTTCATCAGGTGTTGTTTTTTTTAAATGTCCTTTGCATAATTATAAGCCTGCAGGTATCATTTTCAGACAGGATAGATTCATTTTCTCTCGACTTCCTTGAAACCGGATTGTCGATGTCACAATCTTCATCTGCAGTCAACTGTTTATGTTATCATTGCAACAAGCACTAGCAGCGTCGTCGTCATCACCATATATATTGGTGGATAAATGAACGAGAAATTATTTTTTTTTTTTAGTCACGTGAAAAGATAGAAACAGCGGGACATAGTAAACACAGCTATCGATATGTATGTAAACAACTGATCAAAGAATTGTCATCGAAACCGAAATATGAATGTAAACAACTGATTAAAGAATTGTCATCGAAATCGAAATATGAATGTAAACAACTGATCAAAGAATTGTCATCGAAACCGAAATATGAATGTAAACAACTGATCAAAGAATTGTCATTGAAACTGAAATATGAATGTAAACTAACTGATCAAAGAATTGTCATCGAACCGAAATATGAATGTAAACAACTGATCAAAGAATTGTCATTGAAACCGAAATATGAATGTAAACAACTGATCAACGAATTGTCATCGAAACCGAAATATGAATGTAAACAACTGATCAATGAATTGTCATCGAAACTGAAATATGAATGTAAACAACTGATCAAAGAATTGTCATCGAAACCGAAATATGAATGGACACTGGACTACATCGACAGCGCAGCATCAGAAAAGGCTACTTAAAGTAAAAAAAAAAAAAAGACAAAATTGCAAACTATACCTCCTCAACGATGATGAAATCAAAATAATGAAGTATACAAGAAGTGAAAAATAAAAGAACACGTATGTTAATTAAAAAAATTCCAATCAAATTTGAACACGAATTCTGGTTGAAATGTTTAGAAGTATAGCCCCGTTTCTATCCGGGTGGCCTGTTTAGTTATTACAACCGGTTGAAAGCGAGTTGCTTGTTTTGCTGCGTTTATGATAGAATTAATGTTCTGCCCATGTTGCACAAACATTCACTCGACTCATCCCCGGAGAGAAATCTGCTTGTTCTAAAGTAATTACATTCTCATTTGAGAACGCGGAGAAAGCATTAAAAAATTCCTTATAACGTTAAATTACTAATTAATTAATATTACTTGTTATTCAATTAGTGGGGGGACTTAAATAGTTCATGCATGAGCCGAATACGAGCGTCTAACCTAGCTTTTGTTTGAATGGGAAACAAGGAAATATTAGCAGAGCAGCGATATAAATCATTCAAATGTTGTGTGACTAGTGTGCTCTATAAATCATACACATGTTGTGTGACTAGTGTGCTCTATAAATCATACAAATGTTGTATGACTAGTGTGCTCTATAAATCATACAAATGTTGTGCGACTAGTGTGCTCTATAAATCATACAAATGTTGTGTGACAAGTGTACGCTATAAATCATGCAAATGTTGTGTGACTAGTGTACACTATAAATCATACAAATGGTGTGTGATTAGTGTACGCTATAAATCATTCAAATGTTGTGTGACTAGTGTACGCTATAAATCATACAAATGTTGTGTGACTAGTGTACTCTATAAATCATACAAATGTTGTGTGACTAGTGTACGCTATAAATCATTCAAATGTGTAACTAGTGTGCTCTATAAATCATACAAATGTTGTGTGACTAGTGTACGCTATAAATCATTCAAATGTGTAACTAGTGTGCTCTATAAATCATACAAATGTTGTGTGACTAGTGTACGCTATAAATCATTCAAATGTTGTGTGACTAGTGTACGCTATAAATCATTCAAATGTTGTGTGACTAGTGTACGCTATAAATCATTCAAAAGTTGTGGGACTAGTGTACGCTATAAATGATTCAAATTTTGTGTGACTAGTGTACGCTATAAATCATTCAAATGTTGTGTTATTAGTGTACGCTATAAATCATTCAAATGTTGTGTGACTAGTGTACGCTATAAATCATTCAAAAGTTGTGTGACTAGTGTACGCTATAAATCATTCAAATGTTGTGCGACAAGTGACCTCAGATAACCACAAATGTCATCAGACCTATAAAAATTACGACATTTTGAAATCAGTCCCAGTTTATACACGTCACGCAACTTTCTAATGTTCTCATCCACTATTTCTATCTTCTTTACGTGGATTTTGTTTCTCTTTTTACATTTTTCTCGGGATATGTTTTTCTTCTATAAATATTGTACAGGGAATCAGCGGTGATTTCGTGCCTATTTTTTTCGATTACCAGCTTCCAATGGTTCTTTAACGTGTGAAGAGTTCACACGTGACCTCCTATCCTTTTGCCGTTTCCAGAAAGGCTATCAATCGAATCTCATGAATCGGTAACCAGGGAGAATAGAGCCATGAATAAACCGCGGATTGGATGAGAAAACCACTCACCGCTTGTGACGGGGTTCCACCCGGCAACCGTCTAGTCCACAGGTCTACATCTTACATCCTGACCACCTAGCTAATTTAATAAGCTGGATACTTCAAATGAGAAACTGCAATTCAGAAAAAGAAACATTTTGCTAGGAAAAGTGAATGGGCGAAGTAGAAGTGGAACACAATTGTGTGGTGGGAAGACAACATCAGAGAATGGACAGATCAGACTTTGATTTCATTTGTGCACATCGAGTAGTCGGAAAAGTGAAGGAAGTTAGTTGCATTCTAGAGACATTGCCTGTGTTGCCAGCGTCTGGGTCTAGACCAACTGATAGTATATGGTTGTCAGCGTCCGGGTAAAGGATTGTAAATGGTTGTCAACGTCCGGGTAAAGGATTGTATATGGTTGTCAGCGTCTGGGTCATAGCTGATTTATAGTTGTCATCGTCGGTGTCATGGCTAGTACATGGTTGGAACGTCCGGATCATGGCTAGTATATGGTTGGAACGTCCGGGTCATGGCTAGTACATGGTTGGAACGTCCGGGTCATGGCTAGTATATGGTTGAAACGTCCGGGTAATGGCTAGTACATGGTTGGAACGTCCGGGTCATGGCTAGTATATGGTTGGAACGTCATGGTCATGGCTAGTACATGGTTGGAACGTCCGGGTCATGACTAGTATATGGTTGAAACGTCCGGGTCATGGCTAGTACATGGTTGGAACGTCCGGGTCATGGCTAGTGCATGGTTGGAACGTCCGGGTCATGGCTAGTACATGGTTGGAACGTCCGGGTCATGGCTAGTACATGGTTGGAACTCCGGGTCATGGCTAGTATATGGTTGGAACATCCGGGTCATGGCTTGTATATAGTTTCCAACGACTAGGATATAATTAATATTGCTCCCCCAACCTTTTGTTTATTTAAAATCTCTTCTTAATAACACACACATTCCGACACTGATAGTTTTGCTTTGGAAGTAACCCCTTATCTGCCCCCGCCCTTCTCTACCCTGTCATACGCCACTGCTCCATCAAGATTGTTGCCCTAGGGGAAGACGAAAGAAGAAAAGGAAAGTTAAATGAAGGAAGATTTTATAATCTAATTTTACGAAGAAGGAAAGTCAAAAAGAGAATCCACGAGGGAACGAGCTGACCCAGATTAATAACCTTACCTAATCGCTTAATGAAAATGAAGAAAAACTTCCCCACAGCCAACACAATTGTGAGGTGCACCGAAGGTTGTTGCAGCTTCGGTGGCTGAGTGGTTGATGCTTGTGCTTCATGATCAGAATGATCCGGGTTCATGTCTCGGAAGTGGCGAAATTTTGTTTGGACCTACAAAGCTCCAGGGATCACCCATACTCTAAAACCAGTTTTTTTTTTCTCCGAAGTAAATCGGCCTGGCGTGATACCGACCACTTCACCTAAAAAAAAATGTACCGTGGTAATGGAATAGAATGGTAACTGACACTATTTTTCCTATAAGCCTAGTAGGTCGTAGAGGGAACATTTACTTTTGCTCATATACAAAATACATACATCAACTTGACTGAGCCAGATAACTTTCTTTAATTCTTATATTTTCTTTGTAATTATTGCTTTCCTGCATTTGCAAAATGAGCCGTGCTACCAAATCACGAAAATTATTATTTTCTTAATCCTTGTTACCAGGCCTTAAGCTCTCTTGAACATTACACGCGCTACATTCGTGTTAATTCCAAACCAACTTAACTAATCCGTGTCATGAGATGTTGTAAACGCGTTTAAGCCGGTAAATACCTTTTCAGCTTCATTTATATCATGCAAGAGATAGTGATAAATATGCCTCTGGGGTTGATTGATATGTTGAGTATCAGAGTAAGAAAGTGTTGTTTTTGAATATTTCTTTTTTATCGTTAAGTTATGGAGTGAGCTTGGAGATTGTTACATTTTTTTTTTTTTTTTTAAGAAAGAAATACTGGATATTTCAGCAAGGATATGAAAGCGATGAAATATGAGCTTACAATGTAGGAGATAAAGAAAAAAGTGTACGGTGTTTAAGAGTAAAACACGAAGAATAAGGCACATTAAACAAAAAAAATGAGAACGATGAATAATGACAAGGGCGGACAAAAAGACAGAAAATAAGGCGGGCAATAAAGAGGATGAGATTAAGAAGTAAAGACAGGAAAGGAAAAAGCGAAAGATGAAAGGAGGATGCATAACTCTTCCATTATTGGCTTGGTGATAACGTCACCATACAACTTTGTTAAAGTGTGTACCATGACCCCCAAATCCCCCCCCCCTTTTTTTTGTCTACCTCTTTCTTCTCCTCCATCATACAAGTTACATCTTTCCCTTTACCTCAAACTCAAATTCAGATACCACTGCATGACATTAAGCTATTTACAACAACCTAACTTTCAGATACCACTGCATGACATTAAGCTATTTACAACAACCCAACTTTCAGATACCACTATATGACATTAAGCAATTTACAACAACTCAACTTTCAGATACCACTACATGACATTAAGCTATTTACAAGAACTCAAATTCAGATACCACTACATGACATTAAGCTATTTACAACTCAAATTTCACTTTCAGATACCACTATATGACATTAAGCAATTTACAACAACTCAACTTTCAGATACCACTACATGACATTAAGCTATTTACAAGAACTCAAATTCAGATACCACTACATGCCATTAAGCGATTTACAACAACTCAACTTTCAAATATCATTACATGACATTAAACTATTTACAAAAACTCAACTTCCAGGTAAAACTACATAGCATTTAGGTATTTACAATTCGATTTACATGTACTACAACACAACATAAAGCTATTTACAATTTAACTTATTGATGCAACTACCTGACATCACAGTGAAGGACACAGACTTATATGTTGCTGAAACGATAATTCATCATGTCTTCATGCATATCTAGCAGTAGTGCACCATAGCCACGTTTACACATATCTCCTGTTCATTTTTTGTACTTGTAGTATTTGTTATTTCTTTTTTGTTTAGTCCGCTATCCCCTGGGTCATTGAGTATTCGCATTTTCCCCCTCTTCAGTAATTGGAAATGCAAGGACCTTTCTTAAAAACCCAATGCCAGCAATGTAGGTTTCAATAGAATTGTCTGAAAAAGACATTAGCATCCGCAGTCTCCAGAGCCAAGGAAAAAAAAATAGCCAGATGGTAAAAGTTTTATTTAAATTTGTCATTCTTTTTTCTTCATTCAGTAACTATGCCTTTGTATTATATTTTGAGTGAATGAAGATATCATTATTTAAATAACAAAGGTGGTTTCTTTTCCATTACGGGCTATAATTGTGGCTTTTGTAGTTTCACTAAAGTGTCATAGATTGCTCGATATAGTAATGCGGTTTCCGTGTAAACAATACTGAAATAATATGTATTTTACTGAATTAATATTACAACTAGAACATACAGAATAGAATGCTGATTACGTTTTGTTTTGTTTGTTATTGTTCTTGCCTGCTTACATTCGCTCTGCGATTACTGCTCTGTGCCGTCCTCCCATAAGAGCGTGCTCTACTGCTACAGGTGTGTTGTGATGTCTGCATCTTTTGCTCCAACACATTTAGCTTCAGCAGGATTGTTTGGGCACCGGGTTACATTCCATCTCGATCCCTACTCGTTTAACCAGACTTTTTGTGTGTGTCTTCCCATGGCCGCCGTAGGTATGTGGAATAATATTCTGACTATCTATTCTTCGCTTGTCCTGACGCAGTCAGCCAGCTATGGTTTACTACCATCTTTCAGCCCGTGTGATGTCTGACATACAAAAATAAACCGATTTTATATCCCATGGTGTATGGCGAAAATTGTGACAGTATCAATATTATGTTTTCCATTGATTAGTTTCCATTGCATATTTTGAGTAAATTGTGGTCAGCGCTACGCCTGGTCGTCTTTCCTCCCATGTAATAGCAATCCCCGCTACTCAACTATGGTTTGTTGAAACTGTGCTGGTTGACCGGGGTAAAGAACCTAACATTATGTTCTTTGTGTTCACTATTTACTGCTCTCTCTCTCTCTCTAGCTAGATAAAGATATCGTAAAAAAAAAGAGACTGAAGAATGTATAACAAAGAAGGATAAGACAGAACGATATAGACAAATGTAATAATGAGACAAATCGATATAGGCAAAGATCATGTGTGAATACATAACCAAGTATTGTAAGAATTAAAGTGCATGTGAAATGATTGGGAAAAAAAATAAGAAAAGACAGACAGCAGCTACATTTCTATTATAGGCGCAGCGAGGCAAGGCACATGATGATGATGCAACAACTAGAAGATATTACTAAGATCTTTATTTTCTGCACCGGATATTGTTATAAGGCGTTTGTCTGTGTCCTTCAAAGTTTAAACTTCGCGAAGGAAAATCCGACCCTTATAACTCATTTCCGGTTTATTGTGAGATAAAAGGGCAGGGGGTGAGGGTTATATGGTGGAGGGCGGAAACGTAACGATTACCAAAACTAAACCGCCAATAGAAACTGACGAGGGTATTATAACACTCGAGTTATCCTCGGCTGGGCCACTCAACGAGTTAACTTCAGCGCAACATGATGTTCGCTTGCCCACAGGATCAGTTCATGTAAGGACATTCATTTGTGTATTTTTTGTGTTACTGGATTCTTTAATAGTGAATATACTTGCACTGTGTTCTGTACCCGACGGTTCAGTGCACTTGCCCTCACCACGCATTTGTTTAGGACTGCTCACCAGACTTATTTTCATTGATCTTCAGCAAAACAGCAGCTGTTTGTAGCCAGAGATGACTCTCCTATGAAAGCGTTTGTATCCGACTTACGAGTCTTTCCTACTCGGGTTTGTATCAAGTTGTGCTTCCCGTAGCTGGGTGTCCGCCATAATTATCATACTACTCCTACGAGGATTTTATTTCTACTGAGTATTCTCTCTGGCATTTGTATTACAGGGACGTGCTTCCTGGGCATGTACATTTATATTACGTCGATGTAATAAGTAAGTAAATGTTCCCATCACGACTTTAAGCTTATGGGAAATACACGGTTTTAACGGCCATATTTTTATGACATAGTGCAGATATCGTATATGTTTTTTTTTTTGGTAGTTATTATGGAGATGCATTTATAACATACAGGAGCTTTTAACATGTAGTCAGCTATAGTGTATGATCATGTTCAGCGTTACGGAATATCATGATTCTCAGGGCGGTTTAGTTGGAGCTTTTGTTAATGAATAATGTTATTAGGTGTTATCATTGTCATCACTGTTTAGATTGACCATGTTGGTTGGAGCTTGGTTCCCATGACAGCTGCTCTGAGGGTTTCTTTAACCTGCTCGAGATGTCAGGCCAGTCTCAGTTCGTCTGTGACATCATGCACTCCACATTCTTCTAGGTCTTCCCCTCAACCGTTTACCTGCAGTAACAAAAAAACACACACACATATACACAAAGAGAGGGAGAGAGAGAGAGAGAGAGAGAGAGAGAGAGAGGTTATAATTATCATTATTCGTTATTTATGTGCACCTGCTATTCCCATTATTGAATGTAATTGCGAAAAGGAAAACAGGGAAGAGAAGGGTAATTGCATGTTATTATAATTTAGTAATCAGTTAATAGAAGCGTACATTTTGTATGCGCGCGCACACACACAACACACGCACACACACAATACACGCACACACAACATCGTACAATAAGACGTGACTTTTACTGCGCTCATTTGTGTGTAATTGATGACGCATTCTTGAGGAGAAATATGTGTCAGAGTCAAGCATTTGTTTACTGGTGTCAGACAGGAGAATGTCAGAGAATTTAGACTTTGTGTATGTGTGTGTGTGTGTAGGGGGGGGGGGGATTGTTTCAGAGATCACAATGTCATGTGCCACTATAATTGTTAAAATACTCATATAGGTAAATGTAATCTTATAGCATGTAGTAACACAGGTTGATTATGTAGTGGTTTTTGTTTTAACTTAACAAAGAGAGGGGCCGTATTCACGTATTACTTGTAGCTTGTACAATTAAATGTTGCGATAGTGGTCGCGGAAGGTCAGCCTTGTCAGTCTGTCCGTTTCCAAAGGAAAAACATACACACTCGTACAGTTGTGTGTATAAATTCATGAAAATATCACACACACCCCCCCCTCCCCCCAAAAAAAAAATAATAATAATAATTCAACATTACTGTTTTATTTTATTGACGTAAATCTGTTACTAATTTGATCCAGGCCTGGCATGTTTATAACGAATATGTAAACATGTTACCTTAACTCTTTATCTGTTCGTAGCTTTTCTTTGTCCATTGTCCTCTGTCTCGATGTATATGATGTTTCTCTCTGTTCGAAGATAATTTTTCTCTTCAAATCTGTTGTCTCTTTGTGCACTCGTGAACTGTGAGCACGTTAAAAGGAAATCATGGTTGTTTAAAAAAAAAAAGAGCAGGCCAAATTTCACCGCTGCCTAACATTCATCATCTTTGCATGCCATCTCAGGATCCAATAAAGACTACCTTGGAGCTTCGTCTCTTGCTTTGATAGTGCTGGTTGTTGTCATACACTCGCATGTTTGTCTCTTGCTTTGATAGTGCTGATTGTTGTCATACACTCGCATGTTTGTCTCTTGCTTTGATAGTGCTGGTTGTTGTCATACACTCGCATGTTTGCCTCTTGCTTTGATAGTGCTGGTTGTTGTCATACACTCGCATGTTTGCCTCTTGCTTTGATAGTGCTAGTTGTTGTCATACACTCGCATGTTTGTCTCTTGCTTTGATAGTGCTGATTGTTGTCATACACTCGCATGTTTGTCTCTTGCTTTGATAGTGCTGATTGTTGTCATACACTCGCATGTTTGTCTCTTGCTTTGATAGTGCTGGTTGTTGTCATACACTCGCATGTTTGTCTCTTGCTTTGATAGTGCTGGTTGTTGTCATACACTCGCATGTTTGCCTCTTGCTTTGATAGTGCTGGTTGTTGTCATACACTCGCATGTTTGCCTCTTGCTTTGATAGTGCTAGTTGTTGTCATACACTCGCATGTTTGCCTCTTGCTTTGATAGTGCTGGTTGTTGTCATACACTCGCATGTTTGCCTCTTGCTTTGATAGTGCTGGTTGTTGTCATACACTCGCATGTTTGGATCTTGCTTTGATAGTGCTGGTTGTTGTCATACACTCGCATGTTTGTCTCTTGCTTTGATAGTGCTAGTTGTTGTCATACACTCGCATGTTTGTCTCTTGCTTTGATAGTGCTGGTTGTTGTCATACACTCGCATGTTTGTCTCTTGCTTTGATAGTGCTAGTTGTTGTCATACACTCGCATGTTTGTCTCTTGCTTTGATAGTGCTTGTTGTTGCCATACACTCGCATGTTTGTCTCTTGCTTTGATAGTGCTAGTTGTTGTCATACACTCGCATGTTTGCCTCTTGCTTTGATAGTGCTAGTTGTTGTCATACACTCGCATGTTTGCCTCTTGCTTTGATAGTGCTAGTTGTTGTCATACACTCGCATGTTTGCCTCTTGCTTTGATAGTGCTAGTTGTTGTCATACACTCGCATGTTTGCCTCTTGCTTTGATAGTGCTAGTTGTTGTCATACACTCGCATGTTTGCCTCTTGCTTTGATAGTGCTGGTTGTTGTCATACACTCGCATGTTTGTCTCTTGCTTTGATAGTGCTGATTGTTGTCATACACTCGCATGTTTGTCTCTTGCTTTGATAGTGCTGATTGTTGTCATACACTCGCATGTTTGTCTCTTGCTTTGATAGTGCTGATTGTTGTCATACACTCGCATGTTTGTCTCTTGCTTTGATAGTGCTGGTTGTTGTCATACACTCGCATGTTTGCCTCTTGCTTTGATAGTGCTGGTTGTTGTCATACACTCGCATGTTTGCCTCTTGCTTTGATAGTGCTAGTTGTTGTCATACACTCGCATGTTTGCCTCTTGCTTTGATAGTGCTGGTTGTTGTCATACACTCGCATGTTTGCCTCTTGCTTTGATAGTGCTGGTTGTTGTCATACACTCGCATGTTTGGATCTTGCTTTGATAGTGCTGGTTGTTGTCATACACTCGCATGTTTGTCTCTTGCTTTGATAGTGCTAGTTGTTGTCATACACTCGCATGTTTGTCTCTTGCTTTGATAGTGCTGGTTGTTGTCATACACTCGCATGTTTGTCTCTTGCTTTGATAGTGCTAGTTGTTGTCATACACTCGCATGTTTGTCTCTTGCTTTGATAGTGCTAGTTGTTGTCATACACTCGCATGTTTGTCTCTTGCTTTGATAGTGCTAGTTGTTGTCATACACTCGCATGTTTGCCTCTTGCTTTGATAGTGCTAGTTGTTGTCATACACTCGCATGTTTGCCTCTTGCTTTGATAGTGCTAGTTGTTGTCATACACTCGCATGTTTGCCTCTTGCTTTGATAGTGCTAGTTGTTGTCATACACTCGCATGTTTGCCTCTTGCTTTGATAGTGCTAGTTGTTGTCATACACTCGCATGTTTGCCTCTTGCTTTGATAGTGCTGGTTGTTGTCATACACTCGCATATTTGTCAGGAAAACATATTTAAATCAGAACAATCTAACCTACCTTAACTTTCTATGAAGCGCAAGAGGAGAAAGAGAGATAGTGAGTGATTACTAAAATATGCTCTTTAGAGTCACTCATCTAACAGTATTGGCGCATTGCTGACCACAGTACACAAAATATGTGTCCATAGTTGAAGAAAGAGAAGGATTAACTCTATAGACTTTATACGTGACGGAGATTACAGGGATTCTGTCCTTTTCATTATCATCGTGTGCGGTCAGTGTCCTTGAGCCTCTCGTCTATTCACACGGAAATATCTCAGCATACAGCACGAACTCCGTTGCTGGCAATTTCAAATCTATTCTTACTTTTATAAGATTATCTACGTTTAACAGCTCGGGACTACTAGATTTGATTGTCAAGGCAAGGAACCCAGTTGCTTATGGATCGTGAAGACCAGTGCACTAACAACTCTGCCACTCCTAACCCCGCCATACACTCCCTGCAGCTAGCGCTATCTCCAGGATTTGTTTATCTTGTCCGAGGGCGGCTGTTATCTTGATTGATCGTGCTTGATTACGGAAATAGAAACTTTACTTTCTGAGTAACTCTTTGGTGTGTCTGTGTGTGTGTGTGTGTGTCTGCGTGTTTCTGTGTGTGTGTGTGTGTGTGGTTGTGTGTTTGTGTCTGACTGAGTGGTATGTCTGTGTTTAGTTGGAGGGATTGGGGTGATACATTTAAAAAAAAAATGAATAAGAATTTTCATAAAGTTATTTTTTTTCCCCCTGGTAAAGACTATCTTGTATTTCTCTAGGCCATGGCAGAGTTTTTTAGTTTTCCTTAGTCAGAAATGTATTAACATATCAGTCACAGAAAGTTGCTGAGATCGCTATATATATATATGCACTCTGTGGTGCAATTAGGATGATCTGTCGACTAAACATAGCTCAGCAAAACAAAGCTAAACTAAACATGGTTAAACTAAACATAGTTAAACTAAACATAGTTAAACTAAACATAGTTAAACTAAACAAAGCTAAACTAAACATAGTTAAACTAAACATAGTTAAACTAAACATAGTTAAACTAAACAAAGCTAAACTAAACATAGTTAAACTAAACATAGTTAAACTAAACATAGTTAAACTAAACAAAGTTAAACTAAACATAGTTAAACTAAACATAGTTAAACTAAACATAGTTAAACTAAACATAGTTAAACTAAACATAGTTAAACTAAACATAGTTAAGCTAAACATAGTTAAACTAAACATAGTTATACTAAACATAAAATCATTAGGCTAGAGAGAGCATAAGGGATAACCTGAAAACGATGGGTACATAGGATGAAAGAGACATTACATTCTACATAACAAGTCAAGTTAGACAGCTAGCGAAGGTAGAGCAAGCGCATTCCACTAACTGATGACACTCCACGGCACAAGCTGTAGGATAGAAGACAGAGGATAGACGTAGAGCACAGACAGAGCTGTTCGCACACATGTGGCATTCTAGAAAACACAAACGATATCACGGAGCAGAGGCAAAGCGTATGGCAGTAACAGAGCTGGGAACTGCCAGCGACTCATAGCTGGTGGCTAGCGCCAGGATTGGTGAACCAGAACCATCCAGACCCTACTCCACCCCTTCGCGGTGCCTCTAGTAACAGATAACCAGTCCAGTCTGGCCAAGGAAGTAAAGATCGGAGAGCGGAGGCAAATAGGTATTCAAATAGGTTCAAAAAAAAAAAAAGTAAAGAACCACCGTCACGCCAATTGGCGTATAGGGAATATGGTGTTAGTGACCATAAATTTTACAGACCTTGAGCACATGATTTTTGGGGTAATGTGGTCGGTATTACGCCCGTGTCGCTTTACTTTCCCTGAAAAAAATCCGGTACCCATTTAAGGCTGGGTGCCGTCGGTTGGGATCAAACACTACCCCTTGTCCTTTGTAGTCCAGTTAACTAACCACTGAGTTATCGCGGCTCCCAAAGTCGGATGTGTTGGGCCCTAAATATGCAAAGAAATCACAACACAACATATCTCTGCTGATTTAACGTCCTTTTTAAGGATTTATGACGACGATAACTGTCCATTCCTTTATTTGTCATCGGGTTAACGCCAGAAAAAAGAAGAGACAGATAATAGGAAACAAACCTCTGACAAAGAAAATAAGAAAAGGATCTTCATTGTTATGTGGAGGAAGTACTGACATCAGGAAGTGAATTTCAGGTGAATCAGACGATAGACGAGTTAATATTTCTAATCTCCAGAAATTTGGTTTTTCTAAACACAACCATCTATATTTTGGATGCCATAAACAAACGCTACGAAAACGCCAGATTAAGAGGAAGACCGAGAAAGAGATGGATAAAGGGAATACTAGAGTCACTAGGAGGATAACACCAGAAGAGGCCAACAGAAGAGCAAAGAATCGCAGATTATATCTCCCCTCGACGCCAACGGCAATGGAGGAAGGATAGAAGAAGAAGAAGAACAATCTATAGTATAAAAAGGCCCACTGCTGAAAGGAATCACCCAGAATTTGTGACGTTTTCAGCATTGTGGGCAGAAGCGGTGTGGGGTAAAATGACGTCAGACAACTATAGCTGACATAGTTGAAGACGTCACAGTATAACTGATGAATTGCATGTTCCTTGGCAACAAATGCCAGACGGTGTTGAATATATATGATTGTCTACCAAGTAAATGAGAATAACCTAAAGTGTAATGCATACATCAAATACATAGAAAGTGTAATGCATACATCAAATACATAGAAAGTGTAATACATACATCAAATACATAGAAAGTGTAATGCATGCATCAAATACATAGAAAGTGTAATGCATACATCAAATACATAGAAGGTGTAATGCATACATCAAATACATAGAAAGTGTAATGCATGCATCAAATACATAGAAAGTGTAATGCATACATCAAATACATAGAAGGTGTAATGCATACATCAAATACATAGAAAGTGTAATGCATACATCAAATACATAGAAAGTGTAATGCATACATCAAATATATAGAAAGTGTAATGCATGCACCAAATACATAGAAAGTGTAATTTATACATCAAATTGAGAGAAAGTGTAATTCATACATCAAATTCTGAGAAAGTGTAATTCATACATCAAATTGAGAGAAAGTGTAATTCATACATCAAATTGAGAGAAAGTGTAATTCATACATCAAATTCGGATGACTGGACTGGTCTTGAGACAAGACGCCGGTCTTGAGTCAGTGGAGGTTGTAAGTTCAAATCCCGACTGAACCTGGTGGTATTTTTATTTGTATTTTCTCTTTGCGGCAACCATCCCTGGTCTCGGCAGCAATGCTCTGCTTGAGACGTCAATTACTCATCAAGGGAAAAAATAGGAGTACCTCCGAATACTGAGTTATCTGCCTGTGCAGCGAGGGACCCCTGTGCACACGGCTGCCAGGGAAAAACGGATTAACACGCAAAATTCAGTTCTTAGTTTCTAGGGACTTCGCCAGAGGTGAAAGCTGGCGAACGCAATTAAAAAAAAAATACCCCCGTCACTCCTAGTGGCGGCGTATAGGGAATATGGTGTTAGTGACCATACATTTTACAGGCCTTCGGCACATGATTTTTGGGGTAATGTGGTCGGTATTACGCTCGTGCCGCTTTACTTTCCCAGAAAAAAATCCGGTACCCATTTAAGGCTGGGTGAACCCGGAAGCCGTCGGTTGGGATCGAACCCTACCCCTTGTCCTTTGTAGTCCAATTCACTAACCACTGAGCTATCAATAATAATAAAATAAAATAAAATACAATTTGGAGAAAGTGTCATTCATTCATCAAATTCAGAGAAATGTTTGTAAATCCCATTACTGTCTGTAAATCCGATAACCCTTGTTTTATTTCTGTCTATTTTTTTTCCTGTAATATTTTTTGTTGTCGTGGTACGACCTTTACGACCTCAACATTTGTCTTCTTTGTTACATTTAGACCGGAATGCCACTACAATTTTGTAGTAAAAACTACATTCTTTTTAAAATTAAAAACATCATTCGGTGTAAGGTCTTAAAAAAAAAAAGTAAAGCACCCCCGTCACGCCAAGTGGCGTATAGGCAATATGGTGTTAGTGACCATAAATTTTACAGACCTTCGGCACATGATTTTTGGGGTAATGTGGTTGGTATTACGCCCGTGCCGCTTTACTTTCCCTGAAAAAAAATTCGGTACCCTTTAAAGGCTAGGTGAACCTGGAAGCCGTCGATTGGGATCGAACCCTACCTCTTGTCCTTTGTAGCCCAGTTCACTAACCACTGAGCTATCACGGCTCCTGGTGTAAGGTCTTGAGTAGGTAAAATCATTCAGTTGAGAAACAAAAATAGTTCTTGATGTTTTGTTGACAATTTACACAACCAGTTGTACATCAACATTCATGATATTGGTTGAGGTATTCGAACATGTTACATCTTCTCAATGTATGGTGCAGAAACATGGACATTAGACAAGAAAACAGAACAAAAAATTGAAGCCTTTGAAATGTGGATTTATACAAGAATAGGTAGAATTGGATGGAAAAAAATAAAACAAACGATGAAGTTTTAAAACAACTAAAAATAAAAAGAGGACTACTAAATACAATTAAGACAAGACAAATACAATTTTTGGGGCATGTTAAAAGATACAGCAGTTTACTAAAAGTAATATTGGAAGGGAAAATACAAGGTAAAAGAGGCAGAGGCAGACCAAGACTAACATGGACGAGTAACATCAAAAGATGGACAAGTCAATCTATGACATCCTGCACCATCAAAGCAAGAAACAACGTAAAATGGCGATCCATGGTAGCCAACCTTCGTTGCGGAGAAGGCACTCGATGATGATGATGATTCGAATATGGAACAATGAGACATTTCAATCAATGTTATACTAATGTCCAATTATCTCCCTTTGTATGTGCGTCTTTTAAGCGCTTGCTCTGCTTCACTTACCTTCTGTGTGCTATTTTATATATCATCATCATCATGTGTCATGCTTGCTGGCATAGGTGCTCATGCCACTCCACAACTTTCTATCTCGACAGTTATTTATCATTTCTGTTGTTGACCTTCTGCCAAGCCATTCTCTTAAGCTGTCTGGTATCTTTTCTCATTGCTCCCCTCTATCTCTTCGTCCCTCAATTTTCCAAGTTGTCACAATATATTCCAAGTTCTCTTCTCATTACATGGCCAAACAATTATGATTGTTTCTTTCTAATTTAGGAAATTAGCTCTCTTTTTGTTTTGGCCTTTTTCAGAACGTTTTCATTACTCTTCTTTGCTGTCCATGGTATTCTCAATATTCTTCTGTACAATCACATCTCTACGGCATCCAGTAATTTTCGTGTCTGTTGTCCTATTGCCCATGGTTCACATATGTCAAGACTGGATCTACATAACATTTAAGAACTCTTTTGTTGTCTATTATCATAAACAGATTACATCTAACTACATGGTGCTGAGATCACATCCTCTCCTTCCCTGTACAAATCATTCCTGTCACACAAAAATACCGGGAGCACTAAATATTGCATCAATTCATATGCACGAACTCCGTAGCATGGTTAAGACCTTGATCCCAATATTCTTATTCGTCTCTTAGGACGTGCTTGGCAGGTGACTGTGGCTCTATTATTTTCTCCCCTCAACCTGGTCAGGTGACTGTGGCTCTATTATTTTCTCCCCTCAACCTGGTCAGGTGACTGTGGCTCTATTATTTTCTCCCCTCAACCTGGTCAGGTGACTGTGGCTCTATTATTTTCTCTCCTCAACCTGGTCAAGTGACAGTGGCTCTATTATTTTCTCCCCTCAACCTGGTCAGGTGACTGTGGCTCTATTATTTTCTCCCCTCAACCTGGTCAGGTGACTGTGGCTCTATTATTTTCTCCCCTCAACCTGGTCAGGTGACTGTGGTTCTATTATTTTCTCCCCTCAACCTGGTCAGGTGACTGTGGCTCTATTATTTTCTCCCCTCGACCTGATCAGGTGTATGTGGCTCTATTATTTTCTCCCCTCAACCTGGCCAGGTCTCCGGTAGTTTCACTGGCGATGCTTTCATGTAATAACTCCAGGTACAGTTGGTTGAATTTCAATTGTATCAGATGACTTAACCGTTTGATCCTTGGATGTTCAGTGTAGTAAGTAGCTGCTGTTTCACCGACCATTTATCACAATGCCTCATTTGTAATCGTATATTTTCTAGCTTTGCTTACAGATTTTCTTGTACATTTCATGTAACATGTTGATATTTTCCGCTGGTGTCTTTCAAAATATGCCCCAATCTGACACTGTAATTATCTGCTTGTTATGTTATGAGAGGATCTATCTATATATCTTTCGTTCCACTGAAGTATTGTCTATATCTGCAATGTCGTTTCCTGAATAAATTTTACTGTCTTTTGTTGTTCTTGCAGTGGCCCATATAGTTTTGTCTGTAGTGTTGTATCTGTGGGCCAATGGATTTTCCTCAGTCTACTATATTCAGTGCAGTCTTGGAGTATGTGTTCAGCAGTCAGGGGCGTCTCCTATGTACATGTAGTTGAGGTTATGAGAGGATGAATAACACAATATATTAATGATTGTATCTCCGTATCTGTTTGCCTGTGTGATTCTTTCCAGCTTTGTCCTGCTCTTGTTTTCTCTGCGTTTACAATTCTAGTACATGCTGGACGAGTTCTCGCCCCTTTTAAAACACAATCTAAGATGCTTGTGACACTGGGTTAAAGTTGTTTGACGTCACGTGTACAAAAGAGCGACCGAAGTTATAAATTAACGGAAATGTCAACAAAGGTACCGGATGCACCCTCTGAAAGATCAACGGTTCTCAAATTATAACTTCCTTCACACATTGAGTTATATAAATGTACATTTTGCTTCATTTAATATCTTTTGTTTCTGTTGCTATTGAATTTTACATCTTGATGAAAGCAAATGGACAAGCATCTACCACGAATATAATAATTTGAAATGTGATCATTTTTAGGAGGATGATGAAGGTGCTGCGGGCAGTTAAAATATCAGTTAGAAGATACTAAACGAAGCAAATGTGAAAAATACAATTATATCACAAATTAAAAAAAAAAATAGTCCAGATCTGTAGACAAATGTGTAGAGAGGAGATGCGGATTGAATCATTAATAACATTCGGAATAATAGAAGAGTTCCCAATTCATTCCTGTCTTTTGTTGTCGCCTCTTTACGTTTCCAGGTTTAATTTATCTTTGAGATCTCATTTTAAGCGTTTCTTCTCTGTATTTTCCTTTGTCTTCCCTGTTTCTTCCATCTCTGAGATCTTATTCTAAGCGTTTCTTCTCTGTATTTTCCTTTGTCTTCCCTGTTTCTTCCATCTCTGAGATCTCATTTTAAGCGTTTCTTCTCTGTATTTTCCTTTGTCTTCCCTGTTTCTTCCATCTCTGAGATCTTATTCTAAGCGTTTCTTCTCTGTATTTTCCTTTGTCTTCCTTGTTTCTTCCATCTCTGAGATCTTATTCTAAGCGTTTCTTCTCAGTGTGTTCCTATGTCTTCCCTGTTTCTTCTGTCTTCGAGATCTTATTCTAAATTATTCTTCTCCGTATGTTTCTACGTCTTCCCTGTTTCATCTATCTTTGAGACCATATTCTAAACGTTTCCTCTTCGTATGTTCCTATGTCTTCCCTGTTTCATATATCTTTGATGGTTTCATGCGAGAGCTTGTCTGATAATGCGTGTAGTTTGCTTATGCTATAATTTATAGTGCCATATCTATTCCCACCGTTTTTTCCTCGTAATTTCTTCAACAATGATTTGATTCCTCACAGTCTGGCCCACACTATTTTAATGACAGCTGTGATGTGTGTGCCTTGTCTTTGTTTCAAAGTCCATTGTTTATGAATTTTTATGATTTTGGTCTGGATCACTGTTACTTTCAAGTACTTCAAATAAATCCTTCTTGCATCTGCTTGTGTTAGCAAAGCGGAAATCCATCTTTAGAACAGCTTTTGTTGACAAAATATTATGAGTTGCCTTTATACAGGCTGTAGAAAAATCACGGTAGCCTTTTCGGGATATTTTGGTTGTACTGTTCTGCAGAAATGAGATCTACACGAAGGTACTGCCAGTTGAATTATCTCATATCCCCCTAGCTTAAGTGTTCATGTTGTAATGGGTGGGCACAGAGCATACGCCACTGAAATTCAACATATAACGTACCGTCTTACCAACTTAACGATGGCGCATATTTAGATCGACAAAGCCTGTTTTGGCTGTATTTATTCTTTGTCGATATTTTCACCTGCTCCCCGTTCTGGTGTTACTGCGCTTCCAAAATAAGTGGATGCGTTCGCTGCTGCCAGCTCTTTGTTCCTCATCTCGTCCGCACGTGCACTGACGTCTATTCCAGCAGTTTGTAGCCAGTCATCTTCCCTGTAATTAATCCAAACCACAGAGCGGAACTGCCGATGCTTTGAGCAAAAGTATTTTAAATTCAAAGCAATCAGCGGACGTAGCAGTTGCATTAAGTCAATTAAAATGAGCGGAAACATTTTGATGTTTACGGTACAGGACTGCACATCCGTGCTTAGGGAGAACGTTGGTGGTCAATAATCAGTACTCTTGATCCTTACAGCGCCAAGAGAAAACGGAACGCTCTTGTCAGTACCGAACTCATCATAAATCCTAAATAGCTTGATGTTTCTCAGCTATATCCTAAATAGCTTGATGTTTCACAGTTATATCCCAAATAGCTTGATGTTTCACAGTTATATCCTAAATAGATTGATATTTCTCAGTTATATCCTAAATAGCTTGATATTTCACAGTTATATCCCAAATAGCTTGATGTCTCACAGTTATATCCTAAATAGCCTGATGTTTCACAGTTATATCCTAAATAGCCTGATGTTTCACAGTTACATCCTAAATAGCCTGACGTCTCACAGTTACATCCTAAATAGCCTGACGTCTCACAGTTATATCCTAAATAGCCTGACGTCTCACAGTTATATCCTAAATAGCCTGATGTCTCACAGTTACATCCTAAATAGCCTGACGTCTCACAGTTATATCCTAAATAGCCTGACGTCTCACAGTTACATCCTAAATAGCCTGACGTCTCACAGTTATATCCTAAATAGCCTGACGTCTCACAGTTATATCCTAAATAGCCTGACGTCTCACAGTTATATCCTAAATAGCCTGATGTTTCACAGTTACATCCTAAATAGCCTGACGTCTCACAGTTATATCCTAAATAGCTTGATGTCTCACAGTTATATCCTAAATAGCCTGATGTTTCACAGTTACATCCTAAATAGCCTGACGTCTCACAGTTATATCCTAAATAGCCTGACGTCTCACAGTTATATCCTAAATAGCCTGACGTCTCACAGTTATATCCTAAATAGCCTGACGTCTCACAGTTATATCCTAAATAGCCTGACGTCTCACAGTTATATCCTAAATAGCCTGACGTCTCACAGTTATATCCTAAATAGCCTGATGTCTCACAGTTATTCCTAAATAGCCTGACGTCTCACAGTTATATCCTAAATAGCCTAATAGCCTGACGTCTCACAGTTATATCCTAAATGCCTGATGTCTCACAGTTACATCCTAAATAGCCTGATGTCTCACAGTTACATCCTAAATAGCCTGACGTCTCACAGTTATATCCTAAATAGCCTAAATAGCCTGACGTCTCACAGTTACATCCTAAATAGCCTAAATACCTGATGTCTCACAGTTATATCCTAAATACCTAAATAGCCTGACGTCTCCAGTTATATCCTAAATAGCCTAAATAGCCTGATGTCTCACAGTTACATCCTAATAGCCTGACGTCTCACAGTTATATCCTAAATAGCCTAAATAGCCTGGGTCTCACAGTTATATCCCAAATAGCTTGATGTCTCACAGTTATATCCTAAATAGTTTGATATTTCACAGTTATATCCCAAATAGCTTGATGTCTCACAGTTATATCCTAAATAGCTTGATGTCTCACAGTTATATCCTAAATAGCCTGACGTCTCACAGTTATATTTGTCCTGGACGTGTTCTTTTCATCGTTCCTGCATTAACTGTTGCATTTACGTTCTTCGCTGTTCGAAAGTACAGTGGAGTCTCCGACTTTGAACGAGCCTAACTTGGAACATTCCATCTTTGAACCACCACTTGGAACATTCCATTTTTGAACCACCACTTGGAACGTTCCATCTTTGAACCACCACTTGGAACATTCCATTTTAACCACCACTTGGAACATTCCATCTTTGAACCACCACTTGGAACGTTCCATCTTTGAACCACCACTTGGAACATTCCATTTTTGAACCACCACTTGGAACATTCCATTTTTGAACCACCACTTGGAACGTTCCATCTTTGAACCACCACTTGGAACGTCCCATCTTTGAACCACCACTTGGAACGTTCCATCTTTGAACCACCACTTGGAACGTCCCATCTTTGAACCACCACTTGGAACGTTCCATCTTTGAACCACTTGGAAGCCTCCAGTATGATTGATACAACTGTTGCACCAAGCACTTCATCAGCAGAGCCATATCTATGGAATGTTAATCTGACATTGTTCTTGAATGATGTCCAAGTTAATGAGACATCAGAATCGTGTGGCAGCAGCTACAAGAAGGGAGCGGAGAACATCAAGTTCTGCTGCTATAAAGGAGACTTGCCTTGCTATCCCAGAATTGCCTTAAATGGGATCACTGTAGTTGAAAACTTCTCCTCTTGTGTAAACTACACATTCACATCTAAGAGTGAATCAGTGAAGGTCACAAAATCATATTCTCTCTGTGGTTTTACTAACTACAGGTCATGTGGCTTCTGTTGGATTGAAAATGACAAATTACCACCACTGTGTGTCTATATGTTTGGAATTGGAGTCATCAATGACGGCCTAACATCATCAAGTGCTATGACGATCATCATTTTCGGGAGGACGTGAACTCCCATGGTATATGGTGGATAGGCGGCAGGAACTATTGAAGGCTATGTCTGAAAAGTGTTCCTTCTTGCAGTTTCCTCATATTCCAAGTCCGGCTTGTTGCAGGAGCTACTGAGTTAAGTGCTCTGTGCACACCGTGAGCTGTGTGTCTCATCCGTTTTGATCCTGCTTCGATATCCCGCTTGTTTACGATGAATGATGATATCGTATGACAGGGAACAGTTGGCTGTGTTCACTTTCTGCGCGGTTTCGCCTTATGTCTTTTGGCGTGTGCTGAGACTGCTACGATGGGGACTACAGTTACGTTTCTTTGTTTGGGAGATGAGTTGGTAATTCGGATGATTCCACTGGCACGGGCGGTTGAGCAATTATGGATTTTAATTCGTTTGCTGTGATGCCGAGGCCTTCCATAACCAATAACCAATAACCACTTGGAACGTTCCATCTTTGAACCACCACTTGGAACGTTCCATCTTTGAACCACCACTTGGAACGTTCCATCTTTGAACCACCACTTGGAACGTGCCATCTTTGAACCACCACTTGGAACGTTCCATCTTTGAACCACTTGGAACGCTCCATCTTTGAACCACCACTTGGAACGTTCCATCTTATAACCACCACTTGGAACGTTCCATCTTTGAACCATCACTTGGAAAGAATAGAATTAAAAATATGAGGCACCACTATTTTATATTAAAGTACCTGCATTGTTAATTCGTATCTTCATATTCAGTTAAGTGTACATGTATGTTGTGTGAGTGTTTTTCAGCAGAAAAACTACGAGAAAACAGCGTCTGGTAGTTTACATATCGACATCAACCAGCGTCAAAGCTCTCTGTGTGGACGCATGTATCGTGTATCATTCTTCTTATTTTGATGTACACTTTGATAGGTTTGAATTCGGAGCAATACTACATAATTCTAAACTTGATAACGTTAATAATAAAAGTAATATTGGAAGGGAAAATACAAGGTAAAAGAGGCAGAGGCAGGCCAAGACTAACATGGACGAGTAACATCAAAAGATGGACAAGTCAACCTATGACAATCTGCACCATCAAAGCAAGAGACAGAGCAGAGTGGCGATCCATGGTAGCCAACCTTCGTTGCGGAGACGGCACTCAATGATGATGATGATAATAACGTTAGATCTAAACTTGATAATGTTAGATCATCATCATGTGCCATACCGGTTGACGTAGGCGATCATGTCCTTCCACAATCTTCTATCTACAGTGCATCGTATCAGTTCTGTTGTTGACTGTTTTCCATGCCATGACACCCAAGCTATCCAGTATTTTCTCTCTTTGTCGTCCACGATCTCTTTTCCCTGTAATTTGTCAGTTGTAACCAAGTATTCCAAGTTTCCTCTTCTCATGATGTGCCCGACAAATGTTGATTGTTTCTTTCTGATGTTTTGTAAAAGTAATATAATAGAGTCAGATACTTCGCTATTTGGAGTCGGACATAACTTTATAAAGTAGAAAAAAAAAAACAATTCTTTAGTTACAGACTTTGTACAGATAGAGTTTTAACAGAAACACAAGTATTCAAAGTCTAGCAGAAATAAGACATTTTGTCTTGTCTGTCCTTTAACTTTCATAGTTGCAGTGACAGTGATGAGTCTGCCTTTCAATCTAGGTGTCATATGAACAGAAACATATAAATATGTAATTGTCATCATGTCCCATACCGGCTGGTGTAGGCGATCATGTCCTTCCACAATTATCTGTCCACATCGTATCAGTTCTGTTGTTGACTGTTTACCGAATCACTACACACAGCTTTCTAGTATCTCCTCTCTTTGTCGTCCGCGGTGTCGCTTTCCCTGTATTTTGCCAGTTGTAATAAAGTATTCCAGCTACCTATTCGCATGATGTGCCACAAAAATGTCGATTGTATCGTTCTATATTATTTCAAGAACCAGCTGTTTGTGTTGGCCTCATTGAGAATATCTTCACTCTTCATTTAGCTGCCATAAATAAATAACATTTCAGAAAATGTGAAATGCATGTTACTTTGACAATGTCTTTTATTTTTTACGGTAGTGGGTGGCAATGTGACTTTTACGGTAGTGCGTGGCAATGTGACTTTAACGGTAGTGGGTGGGTGGCAATGTGACTTTTACGGTAGTGGGTGGCAATGTGACTTTTACGGTCATCTACTTTATCCAAATGTCCGAGCAAAATTTTTCACTGCAGCCGTTTGTTAAATTTTAAAATACAATTTATTTGGTACTTGAGATTTCTTCTGAAAAATGTGGGCGAACTGACGTGCTGCTGCTATAAACATATCACACATAAATACGCTCAATAGTTTAGCAAGATATTGACATTGGTCAAATTCGTATTGAGTACTTCTAAAACTTATCTAGTACATACTTTTATTGAACTGGAGGCATGGCTGCCTGTTTTCATTTGAAAGTAACATTAATTGTTAAACATTATATAGTAAAGTAAAGTAAAGTACAAATTCAAGTACAATATGGTGTTAGTGACCATAATTTTTACAGAGCTTCGGCACATAATTTTTGGGGTAATGTGGTCGGTATTACGCCCGTGCCGCTTTACTTTCCCAGAAAAAATCCCGCGCCCATTTAAAGCTGGGTGAACCCGGAAGCCGTTGATCAGGATCGAACTCGACCTCTTGTCCTATGTATAGGTGACGGTGATCGAATTTTACTACATCCTCCTAATTAATTTAATTGATATTCTAGGGAAGTGTTTCTAATTTGTGATAAAAAAAAACAAAAATGTAATGAACGTGTTAGTCCCTGTTTTACTTAATCTTTCCTTACGTTTCGCCGCACAGTGCGTCACTCTCAACTAGATTAGTCTGAACCGTCATCAAACCATATTCTTTTACATGTCTTCTTGTTTTAAATATCATCTTGGTATTTGCGATATCTAATACAATTATCTAAAACTTAATATATAATATTTTGTGTGTTAGATAAATATAAATATGTAGATTGATTCTTAAAACCATGAAAAATTTTATTTCTGAGATCTCTTCCCTTGCACAGGGAAGCAGTAGCTATAAGAAGGTACTGAACGGAAAGAGTTTAAAAAATATATATTTTAGTAGAATAGTAGGTTTTTAAAGAAACTTGTGAGAAATAATTCGATTATCCATGACTTCCATAATGGAAGTCTTTAACTGATTCTACCCGACGTCATTGTACTATAGGTAGGGAACAGACAAATAACTGCAGTGCTGCTGCGGTAAAGCTGACAGCAGGAACAAGTACACCCCACTACTTGCTAATTCTACCCGTTCAACCTCTGACTATGCTTTCTTGGTTATATTACACCGCAATTCTCATTTCAAATTTGTACTGAAAAGTGTATTTGATCCCCTAGTGTAATCTTACCACCTTTATGTAATGAAATTACCAAGTGAGAAAGGCAACTAAAAAAGCATCAACGATAAAGAGACGAGCCAGCTGGTTCCGTGTAAACTCTCAGGAAACTGAGCGCGTTGGGAGAGCAAGTCTATTTTGATATCTCATCGTGCACAGAGTTTTTTTTTTTTTTTTTTTTTTTTGTCTAAATGTGAATATCCCGGATGAGTGATGTTTATTATTTATAGCCGTTGTTAAAGTTTATGTTTACACAAGGGCAGTGCAAACGTTTCCATTGGTTGGATGTTAAGGATGTCACCCGGCGGGGAAAATAGCAAATGAATGTTAGATCCGTCGACGGAGATAGTACAAGTATTGGTTTTGATTTGTGATTCTTTTGTTATTTTGTTTATTGTTGTCTGATTGAAACTGTGACATCTTCAGAGAGTGTTTATTTTGATAGTTTTGGGTGGTCGTGGCAGGAACCAGGCTTGACTCAACTGCCTGCAAGTGTCGTTTGTAACAAAAAATGGGGAAAAACAGGGAGGTTGGCTAAATTGAAGAAAAGGTCTTTTTAGACATATGTGACGTTTAATAGATGTTTCCAAGGTGACGTGTAATTATAGGTAACTACACTCCCAAAAATATCTACACATTCAACGATTATTACGAAACAACAGCTCTGTTGGAGATGTCCACACACAATATTTGTTCACTTAGAGACAACTGTGCTCAGAAAACTACGCACGTTTATAGACGTGGGCACTTTTTGGTGACGGCACTGCAAAAATTATACATACCATAGGCGTGTATTTTTAGCTGACGACACCGAAAAAATTATACATACCATAGGCGTGTATTTTTAGCTGACGACACCGAAAAAATTATACATACCATAGGCGTGTATTTTTAGCTGACGACACCGAAAAAATTATACATACCATAGGCGTGTATTTTTAGCTGACGACACCGAAAAAATTATACATACCAGAGTCGTGTATTTTTAGCTGACGGGACTGATTTTTTGAACCATGGACATTATTGTAAATTAAGATGTACTAATGAAAGATAACTCTAGAATTATCTGAACGATGGACTCTTAACTGACGCCACTCTACTAGCTATACACACATTAGATGTGTACTCATAGGTGATGCACTCCGTGAACTATCAACACAATTTACGTGTACTGAGAGATGACGAAAGTTGTTCATGAAGTTCCTAACAATCCAGGCGAATCTATGGAACATTAATCTGTTGTCAGGCTATAAATACGTAATGACGCCACAGTTATGCATCGCTCCACGGCATGAACTGCGTTGTTGTTGCATAATTGATGGTAATTGCGACCTTACAACCTCTGTTACATTCTTCAATTGCTGATGATGTCCTATTGATGATTGACACGTTTACAGTCGATAAACCACACAATGCAATTCCAGCCATTGTGCTTAATTGCTGTGTTAACATAACTGTCTCTGTGCCTTTGTATGTTAGACACGCCTGTCATGTTATGGCACAGTCCAGGACTAGAAGACATACTGTAACGTGTACCAAAATTTGCTTTAGAAAGTTCATTAAAATCACATCTTTTACCACAAATAATGGTCGAAAATAAATAGTTAATGAACATACAAAACAGCAGAGAAAAAATGTAATAAAATAAAGGAAGGAAAGATAGAATGGAAGAGGGAGGAAAGAATAGTACTTGAAGGGATGAAATGAAAAGGAGGGAAAGAAGGATTAAGAGAGTAATAGAGAGAGAAAGAGAAAATATAGAAATGGAGAGGAAGTAAATGAACGCGCGAGAGAGAAGGAACGAAGTAAAAGAAATAGAAGAAAAAGGAGTCGAGGGGACGAAAGGAAGGTAGGGCCGAATGAAAAAAGAGGAAACTGAAAAAAAGAAGTGAACGATGAAATGAAGGGCAAAAATGAGAAGCAGGAAGTATTAGGTTTCCTTAGCAAGTTCTATCGGAAGGAGCGGTACAACGAAAGCCTTGTGCTCAGTTTGAGTAGGTAAAGAACCCTTTTCCAACGCTAAATCTAAAACAGCGGGGCGAAGTCGATGCCCGGACACAAATAAAGACAAAGTTGGAGTATGATATAAACTAGACTTCTTAAATTTTATGTAGAGCCAGTCTTAACATATGGATGTGAATCATGGACAATAGGACAAAAGACAAGAAAATTACTGGAGTCTGTAGAAATGTGGTTTTACAGAAGAATGTTGAGAATACCATGGACAGCTAAGAAGAGTAATGAAAACGTTCTGAAAGAGGTCAGAGCAAAAGTAGAGCTAATTTCTAATATTAGGAAGAAACAATCATCATTTTTTGGCCATTTAATGAGAAGATAAAAAATGGAATATATTGTAACAACTGGAAAAATTGAGGGATGAAGAGATAGAGGGAAGCAAAGAGAGAAAATACCAGACAGCTTAAGAGAATGGCTTGGCAGAAGGTCAACAACAGAAATGATAAATAACTATCGAGATCGAAAGTTGTGGAGAGACATGATCACCTACGCTTCATTACTCTTCTTAGCTGTCCATGGTATTCTCAACATTCTTCTAAAAAACCACATTTCTACAGACTCCAGTGATTTTCTTGTCTGTTGTCCTATTGTCCATGATTCACATCCATATGTTAAGACTGGCTCTACATAACAGTTAAGAACTTAATTAACATTTAAGGTCTTAATAAAGGTAGTTTTAAAAAAAATATTATTCATTTTCGTTGTTTCTTTTTGCATCTGCCGTTTTCGTAATTAATTTATTTTAAAAATCCGTTATTATTTGTTTGTTTGTTTGTTTGTTTAATCCTCAGGATCTCTCACCAACCAGCGAATATTTCTTCACACGCTTTCCCTACGCCCTCACCGTCGCCTCCTTGGGACAGAGGGTTGAACCAGCACGCTTATATAACCGTCACACCGCCGCCGCAAATCCCAGCAGCCACCACGACAACGCTGCTGACGTCATCGCCATCACCCCTTGCCATGGCCCAGCTGGTGCACAACCCAACGCAGGTGATGATCTTGCCCGGAGGTCCAAACCCAAATGCCAAAGACTCTCGATGGCTGACGCTGGAAGTCTGCAGGGAGTTCCAGAGAAGCAAGTGCTCTCGCTCGGATAATGAGTGCAAGTTTGCACACCCACCACCGCACGTCGAGGTGCAGAACGGCAGAGTGGTAGCTTGTTTTGACTCGTTAAAGGTATGTGTGTTTTCTGTGACAACATAGTCTAGTCTGTCTTTATTCTCCGCTGTCTGTATTTGTTAATATCCCTTCTTGTATAATGTCTGTAATTGTGAATATCTTTTCTTGCCTAATGTCTGTATTTGTAAATATCCCTTCTTGTCTAAATTCTGTATTTGTAATTATCCCTTATTGTCTACATTATGTATTTGTAAATATTACTTCTTGTCTAATTTCTATATTTGTAAATATGGCTTCTTGTCTACATTCTATATTTGTAAATATGACTTCTTGTCTACATTCTATATTTGTAAATATGACTTCTTGTCTACATTCTATATTTGTAAATACGACTTCTTGTCTACATTCTATATTTGTAAATATGACTTCTTGTCTACATTATGTATTTGTAAATAACCCATCTTGTCTACTGTCTGCATTAGTAAATACAAAGTGTTGTCTAATTCTGCAGTAGTAACTGCCTCTTTCTGTTAAATTCTGATTAGTAAGTACCCCTTCTTGCCTGCTTTTTAATTTTGAAAAGACTTTCATTTCTCTTTTGAATGAATTGTAAAAGCCCGTATTTTTTATTGTAATCTATATTTGTAAATACCTTTTTATTCACTTTTGTGTATTTTTGTAAATAACCTTTAGTTCTCTGCTGTCAATATTTGCAAATAATACCGATTTAACTTATGGTGCGCCTAATAAGTGATAATTCCCCATTTCAAATAAAACGATAAGTTTGTAACTCAAGACCGTATCTCACCTTTCAAAAGGAAGTCGTGAAATACTTCGGGGACATCATGAGGAAAGGAAAGTTGGAACACTTGGTTAAACTTGCAAAATACAGGGAGAAAGAGATCGCGGATGACAAAGAGAGAAAATACTAGATAGCTTGGTGTCATGGCATGGAAAAACAGACGACAACAGAATTGATACGATGCACGGTGGATAGAAGATTGTGGAAGGATCGCCTACGCCAACGGGTATGGTACATGGTTGTGATGATGAAATACATCACCGGACAAGTGAATGAGTAAAAACAATTGCTCATCAACATCTTGACGAACACTAGATGACACAACAAAAGAAGAAAAAGGCTGGGAGTGATCCCGCAGGGAGCTTTAAAGGAGATGGGTCGATCGTTGCCATTTTTAGATGTACTCAAGTACTCCAAATCCCTATTCTGGGCACACGTGAAGTTTAATGTACATAACCCGAATACCCCAGCACTGACGCTAATTTGAGAAGATTCATCAATTTGATGTCATTGATGGTATATATCTTGGTTATGCATGGAAGCTACAGAAATCTAGTTTTATAGGGAAAGGGTAGAAGCAGGAAAATCAACATCAGCGGTAAATAACTCAACACGGTCATTCAATGCAGGACAGGAACAATCGGTAGATGAATACTGGAACGGGCGGTAGAATAGATATGGGAATGCCTCGAATGTGGTGACTGCAGTCCGAACTAAAGACTTAAAAGTGTAGAGAATACGAGGACAGATAAGAAGTGCCAAGTTCTAGAGAAACCAAAGCAGAAGAAATAAAGATTGTTTCTAACATCAGAAATAAAGATTGTTTCTAACATCAGAAATAAAGATTGTTTCTAACATCAGAAATAAAGATTGATTCTAACATCAGAAATAAAGATTGTTTCTAACATCAGAAATAAAGATTGTTTCTAACATCAGAAATAAAGATTGTTTCTAACATCAGAAATAAAGATTGTTTCTAAAATCAGAAATAAAGATTGTTTCTAACATCAGAAATAAAGATTGTTTCTAACATCAGAAAGAGGGGAGATCATCGTTGTTTGGAAAATTTCCTGAGAAGGCAACAATTGGGATGTGACAAGAGGAAACAAAACGACAGAACAATGTTAGACAGCAGCAGAGAAAAAAGATACCTGACAGTTTTTTAAGAGAGTGTTTTTTTTTGTAGAAAGTTAAAACAGAACTGATAATAATCAGCAATAGAGATATAAAGTTGTGGAGAGGCATAATCACCTACGCCATCATTTCGCTGTACTCGCTGGTGGTGATGTATTTTACTACATCAGACTTTGCTCCTGGCAGTGATATACAACCTAATCCTTTCATTTTAGACCGCAGTGATTCTCTTTATGTTCAACTCCGACACGGTACCTACGTGTACACCCTCACACGTCCTATTTCTATGCTTGCTTTCTCGTGTCAAATCTTTTCTCGTTTCACCAGGTCTGAAAGAAAGCTATTTGTTGCCACAGCTGCAAACCATTTGTTTATCTTTCACTGCATGTTCTTTTGTGTTTCTCTGCGTTATTTTTTTATGTTCTGACATTGTTTGTTGTTACTTTATCGTAAAGTTTTCTTCTTCACTGCCTTTTACAATTTTCAATCTGCATGTTTCTGTAATTATAAAAAAAATTGTCTGAACCTGTGACATCATATTTTGTTATAGGTGAGATCTGTGCGTATGGTATATGCTTAATTAGGGTAGTTGTTCAAATTGTGTTTTTGATATTTTCAGTGGGTCAAGACTGTGTCGGTTAGTGGGGATAGGGAATAGGGTTATGCTATTGTAGGATCGTGTGGTAACTGTGGGGAGGTATGATCTTTTAAGGATTGCATGGTAAATGTGAGAGTTAGGCTATAATATTGAATTGTGTGGTGAATTAGGAAAGGCTAGCTGTTGTAAGATTTTGTGGTAAATGTACGGAGGTGTACTGATGCAGGAGTTTGTGGTAAATGTACGGAGGTGTACTGTTGTAAGATTTTATGGTAAATGTACGGAGGTGTACTGTTGCAGGAGTTTGTGATAAAATCCTTCGTATGGTTGCCATTAATCTGACCAACACCTTCTATAATATTAATACGACTCATGGACTGAAAGAAATCAGCCACGTTTTGTGACGTCATTTTTGCGAGTAGGGACTGTTGTGGGTAAAATGATGTCAGCTGTCTATAGCTGAAGACGTCACAAGCTTTGGGACATTCCAGGATTTCCCTCTAAACTCACGGGCCCTTGCAAAACTATAAATGGCTGTGGTCTGACGCTCGTCTGCTTCCAAAACGGAGCCACCCTGGTGACAGTTCCTGTAATTGTTTCACTATCCACCATCAGTGTCTGCCCGTAGTCGTTGTGTGAATGACTTAGTTACACCACTTGCGTCATTCTGGTTGCTGATGTGTGAATGACTTAGTTACACCACTTGAGTCATTCTGGTTGCTGATGTGTGAATGACTTAGTTACACCATTTGAGTCATTCTGGTTGCTGATGTGTGAATGACTTAGTTACACCACTTGAGTCATTCTGGTTGCTGAGGTGTGAATGACTTAGTGACACCACTTGAGTCATTCTGGTTGCTGAGGTGTGAATGACTTAGTGACACCACTTGAGTCATTCTGGTTGCTGATGTGTGAATGACTTAGTTACACCACTTGCGTCATTCTGGTTGCTGATGTGTGAATGACTTAGTTACACCACTTGAGTCATTCTGGTTGCTGATGTGTGAATGACTTAGTTACACCACTTGAGTCATTCTGGTTGCTGAGGTGTGAATGACTTAGTTACACCACTTGAGTCATTCTGGTTGCTCAGGTGTGAATGACTTAGTTACACCACTTGAGTCGTTCTGGTTGCTGATGTGTGAATGACTTAGTTACACCATTTGAGTCATTCTGATTGCTGAGGTGTGAATGACTTAGTTACACCACTTGAGTCATTCTGGTTGCTGAGGTGTGAATGACTTAGTTACACCAATTGAGTCATTCTGGTTGCTGATTGTGTGAATGACTTAGTTACACCATTTGAGTCATTCTGGTTGCTGATTGTGTGAATGACTTAGTTACACCATTTGAGTCATTCTGGTTGCTGATTGTGTGAATGACTTAGTTACACCACTTGAGTCATTCTGGTTGCTGATGTGTGAATGACTTAGTTACACCATTTGAGTCATTCTGGTTGCTGATTGTGTGAATGACTTAGTTACACCATTTGAGTCATTCTGGTTGCTGATGTGTGCTCTGCCTGTTATATTTTATTTGCATTCATCTACGAGTAGGATCCTATCAGTCCCCAGTGATCAACCGTATCCATATAAGGACCCTGTTAGTGGTTGCTTTTTCATTCTTTCTGCTCGTCTAGAATCGGTATTTTTTTCTCAAACTGAATGTACACTCTTTCAGGCTAACTTTTCTGTGGGTCTTCATCTGGGTCTGTATTTTGCTAATTCTTGCCAGTAAGACGTCTTCATATCAAACCTCCTTAGATCTGTATTTTGATGATTCTTGCCAGTAAGATATCTTCATATCAAACCTCCTTAGATCTGTATTTTGCTGATTCTTGCCAGTAAGATGTATTCATATGAAAACCTCCTTAGATCTGTATTTTGCTAATTCTTGCCAGTAAGATATCTTCATATCAAACCTCCTTAGATCTGTATTTTGCTGATTCTTGCCAGTAAGATGTATTCATATCAACCTCCTTAGATCTGTATTTTGCCAGTTTTGACCAGTCAGTTATGTTAGTATGAAACATCTTCATGTCACGTGTACATACATCTTTGTAGTGTGGTAGGGGTCTTCTTTGCTTCTTTAGTTGAAAGTTGTCTCCCCATGTTTGATAATCTGCAAATAAAATTACTTGGAAGACCCAGCATACTGTTTTTAGCTTTGATTAATTTTACATAAAAGATAACACAAAATCTCTCTCTCTCTCTCTCTCTCTCTCTCTCTCTCTCTCTCTCTGTGATCAAGACTCAATCAGAGTAGGATTCCAGTCTTTCTCATGAAGTCAGCTGTCTGTTTAAGTGAATCGATTACCCCATATAGTTTCTCTTCCAGGGAGGTGGGTGTGGACCACATTGCTCTTCTCAGGTCTGTGTACTGGGGGCAATCCTGTAGAACATGTTTTGTAGTCATATTGTCTACAGTGGCATAGGCTGTTTGTACCTATTTTGAATTTGGTGAAAAGTGTGATTCCTCATTCTATTGTGGCCATTGCGTAGGCGAATTATGATAACTCGATCCCTTCTTGATAGTTGGTGGTATCCGTCACTCTCGTTATGCTTTGGATGTTTTCGTTTCCATTTTTCATGGTACTGATCTTTAAGGATAGATTTGGCTTCATCATAACTGAGCGGATGGTTCTCTTGTGGTAATTTCCCTCCTTCTTTAGCTATTTTTTCTGCGCGTTCGTTCCCGTGTAAAAGAGAGCAGATTGGGCAAAGTTTGAAAGCCTCACTAATGCATATACTGCGCTATCAACACCCACGACACAAAATAAAATTATAGTCAAGTTTTAACGTAAACATAAGCAAAGTATTAAATACAAGTGTTAATTTGCTATTTAAATTGATATCAAAAATAATAAATAAATGTAGCTTCTACACCTAAACATAGAATATGCAATAGATGCTTATCAACACATAATATGTTGGCTGCCATGAATTTTCAGATAAATTGTTAACATGTTTAGTGCAGAGTCTGTGTATACATGAGTGTCACGATGCACGGCCATTTCCTGATCTTGTTAAGTGTTGTTGACCGTCAAAGTAACAGACACTTATCCCCGGCCATTTTGAGCAACACATGCTTGTTGTGTCATTTCCTTTTCCTGCACAAACACACGCCTTGCGCATGTCTGTATGCATCTCATTATCTCAATATTTATCTGGTAATGGAGTAATTGCTGGCGACGACTATATTCAAAATGAAAATGTAAAAATTTACAAAGAACTTTATGAAGCCACATGTTCACCTGTCAAGCAGATGGATCCGGATTAAAATCCCACATGCAACGAAATTTTCCCATGAGGTTCGCCCAATATTTGTACCAGGGAAACAGGGCGGCCTAGCATAATACTGACCACACATAATTGTGCTGATATTTTCCTTCTTGTTAAGAGGGTGTGTATGCGTTGTGTCGCAATTTGACGGCAAAACCTTTCGGTCCGACCCATCCGTCTTCAGCATGAGCAGGTTTTCTTAACAATTGTACCCTGGCGCTGTTGTACCCTGGGGCTATTATACCCTGGGGCGTTTTTAACCTGGCGCTGTTATACCCTGGGGCTTTTTTAACCTGGCGCTGTTTTACTCTGGCGCTGTTATACCCTGGGGCTTTTTTAACCTGGCACTGTTTTACTCTGGCGCTTTTGTACCCCGGCAGCGCCATTTTGGTCTACTCTTTTGTACTTTTAACTGCCGAGGGTCCTTTAATGTTCGCAAGTGCACTCAGAACCTCCTTTGTTTCACCGTTATTCGAGAGGAATAGACATCGGATCTCAATACCCAGAGAGCTCTAGACATCGAATCTCAATACCCAGAGAGGTCTAGACATCGGATCTCAGTACCCAGAGAGGTCTAGACATCAGATCTCAGTACCCAGAGAGGTCTAGACATCAGATCTCAGTACCCAGAGAGGTCTAGACATCAGATCTCAGTACCCAGAGAAGTCTAGACATCGGATCTCAGTACCCAGAGAGGTCTAGACATCAGATCTCAGTACCCAGAGAAGTCTAGACATCGGATCTCAGTACCCAGAGAGGTCTAGACATCGGATCTCAGTACCCAGAGAAGTCTAGACATCGGATCTCAGTACCCAGAGAAGTCTAGACATCGGATCTCAGTACCCAGAGAGGTCTAGACATCGGATCTCAGTACCCAGAGACGAGGAGAGGGTTCGCAGCGAAACAAATGGCTATTATTGCCTGTGGTGGGATTTGAACAAGGGACATTCCTATCCCGACACCTTACCTTTAGACCTCCATTCTACTAATGTGCTGATGGTCTTACCTTTAGACCTCCATTCTACTAATGTGCTGATGGTTATAGAGAGAACAATAACTGCATCAGTAAAGCTACACGCACCTTCGATGTACAAACGCATATCATTAATTTTTCCTCGGGCTGAAGACCCGGGATTGGACGGAGGTCATACTTCTCCGCGAATAACGATTTCCTGCTAGTTCTTGTAGGTCTACGGGTTGTTTTGTTGTTGTTTTTTTTACCGCCATAGTTGAGCCTTCATTATTAACTGTTCCATGTAGTGTTTTCCTTGTTTCTTTTACCAGACGGTTTCCATATGAACGCCTGTTTGGGGAAATCTTTCTCCGTGCATTCCTTAGTGTAAATTACCCAAACGTTGTTGATTTTAACAAACATGACATAGCATGCATTTTTAATTGGAAACTTTCTATATGATTCAGTTTGATATTAAATGTTGCTGCTGGTGGGGGGGGGGGGGGGGGGATCGGTTGAATGATGGAAAGCTCATTTGAGTCAAGATTCAATGTTTTTATTTTCTTCTGACTCTGTACTCCTAGCACCGCAGGTCGAAATGTTAAATCAGTCTTAATGTGGCTTAATTAGGATTCCAATGTGATTTCACTAAAAGAACACTCCTGGCCGGACTTAAGAACGGACTACCACTTTTAAGCTAAATTAGATTAAGTAAAACTCGGGTTTATTTCGTCCGCGTGCTAGTTTTATAAGAATGTTATGCTAACTGTTTTTTCCGCTGCTGGTTTGAGATCATATTAAAACATATTTTTCTATTTTTATTTGTTTCATATTTTAAATTATTATTCAGATTAGTTATTTGCCAGAAGATTGTTGTTGTGTGTTTTAGCTGAATTCAATTATTTCGTTTTTCTTTAGTTGCATAATTTGTGCTGTTTATTAACTATTTTATCGTCATTTACTATTTCTTCTGACTATTTTATTATTAATAGGTCATCATTGTATTCGTTTCTGTGTTTCTTAATCGCATGTCCTGATCTTGATAAAAATCATTCCTGCAAACATTGCTAATTGAGATAATATTGGCCCAAAAGACATAAACCCAGAATCTGCTGAATTGACTGGAAACGAAGAAGGACGGAAGGATTTTGTCAGGAAAAAACTGTTTTGTAAGAATATATTCATCCGCTGAAAACTTGTTTTCCTGTTAATTCATTCTTTATTTTAAAATCATTTGTATTATTCTTTATCGTTATTCTATGTCTGTGGCTTTTCCTTCATGCGCACATTAATTTGGTGCACCATATTGCTTCATTTCCTGGACATTGTATCAAAGAGATCCTGTGAAGTTTGGCAACAACTGCGGATGTAGCGGGCCAATTGTGATATTGTATTCTTTTATTGAGTGAATGCGAACTCTTGTGACTTGAAAATACAAAACTATATTCATTGAATATTTCTGTTTTAAGTTCGTATCTCCTGTTTAAAAATACAAATGTTTACAACTTCAACACGTGATTCCGCCTTCTCGCTATTTGTAGCGATTGTGTTGCACTTTTGCGCTGTATTGTGCACATTCCGGCCCAGTGCACCCGTCTTCAGTACGCATTTGGTGTGGACTGATTCCCTGGCCCTTGACTTTCCGTGAACCTTTTGAGAAGCAGTTGTATATAGTGGGAATTACAGTATCTCTCAGAGGAAAATACTTCTACTATATTAACTAGATTAAGGAGTTAGTGAAACAACTGCATTTAGTCGAGAATAGTTGGATACATACCTTCAAATAGTGCGTTTCTCTGTGTCACACAATGAATGAAAAACGGTAATATGCAAAGACCATGAATTACCAGTATTTCGTCATTGAGTTTGAATGAGTCTTTCCTTCCAGAACTTGCACTAGGCTTTCTTTACATAATTTGTACGGTCTTTCCTTCAAGAGCTTGTACGGATCTTTCCTTCAAGCGCTTGTACGGATCTTTCCTTCAAGAGCTTGTACGGATCTTTTCTTCAAGAGCTTGTACGGGTCTTCCTTCCAACTTGCCGTGTTATATCTAATTGCTCTTTTCTCTGTTACAAATATGATTGCACTGATTACATAGCATGTAGAAGAACATATGGTAGATGAAACCTAAAGTCCTTTCCACAACCTTTATTTTCTTGTGTAGACACCATCCCCTACACGGGACATAGAAGTGCCATTGTTTCCATATATAAGATGGACTTTGGCCATGACACAGCTCTAAAAAGACTACTTTCTAACGTATTTTAGACCCCAGGCTGGAACTTGTAGATTTCACGAGCATCTACTTGATCTATTGGACACACTTTAAGCTTCCAGATGAGTTGGCATATGTCGAGTCTTATATAGAACCCACACTTGGTGAATCTTTGAAAAAAGCAAAGAATCTTCTTAAAAGTAGAAAAAAAAAGTAAAGTACCCCCGTCACGCCAAGTGGCGTATAAGGAATATGGTGTTGGTGACCATAAATTTTACAGACCTTCGGCACATGATTTTTGGGGTAATGTGGTCGGTATTACGCCCGTACCGCTTTACTTTCCCAGAAACAAATCCGGTACCCATTAAAGGCTGGGTGAACTGGAAGCCGTCGATTGGGATCGAACCCTACCTCTTGTCCCTTGTAGTCCAGTTCACTAACCACTGAGCTATCGCGGCTCCCAAAGAATCTTCTTGCTCATCCATAACCCAGCGGGCTGTTGGGGTACCACTGACAGACTTAGTCAACTTTCCATTTTTATTTTTATCTTCGGCCATTCTTATGTATTCTGCACGGTTGGAACATGTCAATTCTTTGATGTTATCTTCCATTATCTTCCAATATCATTCTCGCTCCTTTTGTAGTTCCTTGCAGAATGTTCTTTGCCAGGCCAGGTATTCGATATGCATAGTCAAACCATTTCATTTTGCATTACTCCACAATAGTCTAAAGATCAAGCACTTCGATTGCTTGTTGTATCCGTTTACGAAGTTTGTTTATTTTTTCCTTTGTGATATGACGTAAGTAAGAGATGAGATGTAACTATAATATCTTATCTCCCTAGCTTGTCTTTTATGTCTTTCTGTAACTCCGCTGTAAGGGTCCATGTATACAAATAATACAAATCAGAAATTAAAATTTGCTACAGTGCTGCTCCTGTGTGTTACCGGGACCTCATTATGAGGGAAGTAAAGAATAGTGACACTGTGACCTTCCAGGCATGCCGTAAGAGGCGACTAAGGAGATTGATCGATGGCTTGACAAGCTGTCATTGTAAAAAGTATTGTTATGGAAACAGAGCCATACGTTTTGGAAGCAGTGATCTCTGCAATATGTGCCATTCTGGCACGCAAGGTTTCTGTTTTTTTAGATTGTGGTTCTGCCCTGTGCCGTTTTCGGCTCGAAAGGACAATAGATAGATAGAGTGTTGCTACGAAGAATAGAAGCTTATCGTGATATCAGGCGGCGGAACATGTGATCATGAGTGATCTAGAAACAATAATAAAAACGGGTTTGCAGTGAATTCGGAAGAAAAGCAAAAGAGAGACCAAAGACTTTCATTCGACGGACAGTGGAGACAGAAAAAATAGTGTGAACCAGATCTGGGACACACCTTCGAACTATGGTCACGGACCTCGCGAAGGTGAGAAACTTTGGTGTTTTACACAGTGCTACTACCGTGTCGGCCTGTGACCAAGGAAGAAAGAAGATAAAAGTATCATTCCATATTCTGACACTTAGCTAATATTTATCCTTTTAAATGACCTCCCTGTCGCTAGGACTGATAACCATCATGCCCTAGCCACGTGGGAAATGGCGGTTGTTAGAGGTTGTAGGTCCTTGACCCATTTAATGGCTGTTCATTCAATTCCGAGCCAGCATCACACAGGAAGAACAAGGGATTTGCATTAGCATTGATTAATCTGTGGTCTTTATGTGCAGTTCTTTGTGCCAGACGGGGAATGTAGTTAATATTTAGAATGTAATCATCGTTTACGTTTGCTGTTCCTGTGAACTTAGCCCGTGAATATCACGGCTTCCATTGCGGTTCCAGCAATTTAAAAAAAAAAAAAGGAATTCAGGATGCTACTTCAGCAACATTTCCCCATATTTACTATTTATTTCAACAGGATTAAATTATAGTGTTAAACGTAAATCAAAGGAAAATGACGAAGGTCACGAATCACATTTTTTTAAAAGGAATATTTAAGGAATAATAAAGCTGAGAGCCGTGACAGTAAAGCTGAAAGCCGTGACAGTAAAGCTGAAAGCCGTGACAGTAAAGCTGAAAGCCGTGACAGTAAAGCTGAGAGCCGTGACAGTAAAGCTGAAAGCCGTGACAGTAAAGCTGAGAGCCGTGACAGTAAAGCTGAGAGCCGTGACAGTAAAGCTGAGAGCCGTGAGATAGAGCTGTGACACTACAACAGGATCTTGAATATAAAAAAAGAAGTGGTTTGTTTGGAATCAAGGTTTGTGTTGACATGTTGGCGTGTGTCCTATTTTATCATGGCCTACTTTTCGCACAAGTATCTCTTTTATCATAGCCTACTTTTCACGAATTTCTCCCTTTTATCATGTCCTACTTTTCACACAAGTATCTCTTTTATCATGTTCTACTTTTCACACAAGCATCTCTTTTATCATGTCCTACTTTTCACACAAGCATCTCTTTTATCATGTCCTACTTTTCACACAAGCATCTCTTTTATCATGTCCTACTTTTCACACAAGCATCTCTTTTATCATGTCCTACTTTTCACACAAGTATCTCTTTTATCATGTCCTACTTTTCACACAAGCATCTCTTTTATCATGTCCTACTTTTCACATAAGCATCTCTTTTATCATGTCCTACTTTTCACACAAGTAGCTCTTTTAATCATGTCCTACTTTTCACACAAGCATCTTTTTATCATGTCCTACTTTTCACACAAGTATCTCTTTTATCATGTCCTACTTTTCACACAAGTATCTCTTTTATCATGGCCTATTTTTCACACAAGTATCTCTTTTATCATGGCCTACTTTTCACACAAGTATCTCTTTATCATGGCCTACTTTCACACAAGTATCTCTTTTATCATGGCCTACTTTCCACACAAGTATCTCTTTTATCATGCCCTACTTTTCACACAAGTATCTCTTTTATCATGGCCTACTTTTCACACAAGTATCTCTTTTATCATGGCCTACTTTCCACACAAGTATCTCTTTTATCATGTCGGTTTTGTGTTTGTTTGGGAAACAATGTTTAAAAAAAAGTCTATTCTTGTTCATCAGATTTGATAATCAATTTTAGAACATCCAGGAATATATACAAAGAAACAGCAGAGAAGGATCTTCATTTAGTAATATTAAAGGAGACCAAACAAGTTTTCTATATCAGAATACAAGGACATAGGCAAGAGAGAGACAAACGTAGAAGTGGAAAGACGGAATAACAGAGATATGCAAGAAATAGAACATTTTATTTTATCCCAACAGCGTCAAGATACACCTATGTAAGAGCAACACATCTGAATGGGAAGCAACCAAAAAGAAAAGCAATACAATCACAAATACAGTCATCAGATTATGTTGCACATTCCTTCTTTCTCTTGTGTTGCATCAAGACAGCAGCAGATGGATAATGAAGAACGAGGAGTGAATTGCTTGCTAATCACATAAATATCCGAAAACAAGCTAAAAGTAGTCACATTAAAAGCAAAGGATTATAGAATAGACTATCCTAGTACAATCATTATAAAAACTGAGTGTGGGATATGGAAGCTTGTGTATAAGAAAACAGTATAACTTCAAATACTAAAACAAAATATGAGGAAAATAACAAGAATTAGGGAGAAGTAAGAAGATAATTGGAGAGGGATAAATATGAAGTGACAGTCACATAGAGCAAACTAAAGTAGAATAAAGGGAAACATAGGGTCATATAAAGACAATGCGAAAAAAATTAGATAGATAGATAGAGAGAGAGAGAGAAAGAGCGAGGGTGAGAGAAAGAGAGAGGGAGATGGAGAGGGAAGATGAGATAGCATGTGAGAAAAAAATATTAAGAGAAAAGAGATACAAGAGAAATGCAAGAAAAAAGAAAAAAAATGGAATGAAGTTAACATCCTAGAGAGAAAGGAAAAAAAAAACGACGAAGAAAAGAAAGTGTGCAGTGAGAAAAGATGAAAGAGTGCAATATAAATTGGAGAAAGAAAGAGGAGGGGGAGATGTATGGACGGATAAAAAATAGATAGAAGGAAGGAAGGAAGGAAGGAAGGAAGGAAGGAAGGAAGGAAGGAAGGAAGGAAGGAAGGAAGGAAGGAAGGAAGGAAGGAAGGAAGGAAGGAAGGAAGGAAGGAAGGAAGGAAGGAAGGAAGGAAGGAAGGAAGGAAGGAAGGAAGGAAGGAAGGAAGGAAGGAAGGAAGGAAGGAAGGAAGGAAGGAGGGAGGGAGGGAGGGGAGGGAGGAAGGAAGGGAGGGAGGGAGGGAGGAGGGAGGGAGGGAGGGAGGAGGGAGGGAGGAGGGAGGGAGGGAGGGAGGGATGGAGGGGAGGGAGGAGGGAGGGAGGGAGGGAGGGAGGGAGGGAGGGAGGGAGGGAGGGAGGAGGAGGGAGGGAGGGAGGGAGGGAGGGAGGAGGGAGGGAGGGAGGGAGGGAGGGAGGGAGGGAGGGAGGGAGGGAGGAAGGAGGGAGGGAGGGGAGGGGAGGAGGGGGGAGGGATGGAGGGAGGGAGGGAGGGAGGGAGGGAGGGAGGGAGGGAGGGAGGGAGGGAGGGAGGGAGGGGGAGGGAGGGAGGGAGGGAGGGAGGGAGGGAGAGGGGGAAGAGGAGGAGGGAGGGAGGAGGAGGGAGGGAGGGAGGGAGGGAGGGGAGGGAGGGAGGAGGAGGGAGGGAGGAGGGGGAGGGAGAGAAGGGGAGGAAGGAGGGAGGAAAGGGAGGGAGGGAAGAGAGGATAGGGAGGGAGGGAGGGGGGAGGGAGGAGGAGGGGAGGGGGGAGGGAGGGAGGAGGGAGGGAGGAGGGAGGGAGGGAGGGAGGGAGGAGGGAGGGGAGGTGAGGGAAGGGAGGGAGGGAGGGAGGGGAGGGAGGGAGGGAGGAGGAGGGAGGGAGGGAGGGAGGGAGGGAGGGAGGGGGAGGGAGGGAGGGAGGGAGGGAGGAGGGAGGGAGGGAGGAGGGAGGGAGGAGGGAGGGGGGAGGGAGGGAGGAGGGAGAGGGAGGGAGGGAGGGAGGAGGGAGGGAGGGAGGGAGGAGGGGAGAGGAGGAGGGAGGGAGGGAGGGAGGAGGGGAGGGAGGAGGGAGGGAGGGAGGGAGGGAGGGAGGGAGGGAGGGAGGGAGGGGAGGAGGGAGGAGGGAGGGAGGGAAGGGAGGGAGGGAGGGAGGGAGGGAGGGAGGGAGGAGGGAGGGAGGGAGGGAGGGAGGAGGGAGGGAGGGAGGGAGGGAGGGAGGGAGGGAGGGAGGAAGGAAGGAAGGAAGGAAGGAAGGAAGGAAGGAAGGAAGGAAGGAAGGAAGGATGGAAGGAAAAGGAAGGAAGGAAGGAAGGAAGGAAGGAAGGAGGAAAGGAAGGAAGGAAGGAAGGAAGGGAACGGAAAAAAACAAGAAAGTATGAAAGAAAGTAAACAAGAAAGTATGAAAGAAAGTAAACAAGAAAGTATGAAAGAAAGATATAAAGTAAAAAATGAAGTTGTAAATAATGTAGTCATATTATTACCACTGAACTGCAACGGCAGATGTACAATTATGATATAGTGGAGATACATGATCAACTGTGTACTGTTGCAATGGCAATAGATGATAATCTGTGTTAATTATTCTCTATTTATCCTTGTGTCGGTCTGTCTGCCTGCCATTTGTCTAGTTATAATTAATGTTTATACGTCTGGCCCGCTGATTGTTTACACACCTGTCTATCATGTGGCAGTGTAAAGACGTGTGTATATGTTCTACTATCTGTGCTTTCAAGAGCTTAGTGCTCTATATCTCCAAGTTTCCTTCTGAGCTGCTTTTTTTTTTTTATTCATTACTTTGTTGATATAGAATAGGTAATGGCAAAAAAGTAATTTTAATGTTATGAAATATACAAACGTAAAAAAACAAAAACATCAGGGCTAAAACTAAGAATAGCAAAATGTTATATCTTCTTAGCATTCTTGTATGGTGCAGAAACATGGACATTATTTAGACAGGAAAATAGAAGAAAAAACTTGAAGCCGTTGAAATGTGGATTTATAGAAGAATACACAGAATTGAATGGAAAGAAAAGAAAACAATCAATGAAGTCTTAAAACAACTTACAATGAAAAGAGAACTACTAAATACATTTCAAATAAGACGAATGCGATTTAGGGGACATGTTTAAAAGACACAACAGCCTACTAAAAGTAATCTTGGAAGGGAAAATACAAGGTAAAAAGGCAGAGGCAGAACAAGACTAACATGGACGCGTAACGTAAAGGAAGGACAAGAAAAGGGGTAAAGAATTTAAGATGAACGCAAAATTCAGCCTTTCCGCTTTTCGCTAGAAATAACACACTGAAGTAGGACAGAACCAAACTGAACAAACACTCCACTAAATTCTGCTTCCACTTGTACAGGTCTGCACCTAGCTCTGCTGTACATCAATCGTCTTGTAGAAAAGTATAGGTTTATTTGATTTGTGACAAATTGAGCAATACAAGCGGGGCAGTATTAAACGGTAGGATCTGGTTTTGAATGCTCCACATATCAGCTTCGTTATTACTGCCCAGAGCTGCGAGAGCTTATTCTCGCTCATTTAGATCAACAGAGCTTTAACCTCAACAATTCATGCATGACAAGTGTGTACCAAGAAAACGCACAAGCTGGAATACGTCTTCTTGTCTGCCTCAAGTTCCACCATGACGACTCTGTGTTCACCTCACTAATTATGTGTACACATGCCATACGTAATTGAAAGCGGCAAGTGGCACATTGTTTCATTAATTGATCAAGAGTTTTCATTATTCTCGCCGCTATTGTCTCCACTCTCAAAAGTGATGTCTACTCGCTCGTCTCTCATATATTCCAATAAGATTAGTTACCCCGAACGTAGTGTGAGCCTTCAAGTTCAACGTAGCAGGAGGCCGACGCTTGGGGCGCCCCGTCCCCTTGAGATCTCAAGAAGTTAAATGGCAGAAGCGCTTTCTAGACGGGGCCATTTCTGATGCTGATTACCTCCCGCAGCTCATCATCATTGGGTGCCTTCTCCGCATCGAAGGTTGGCTACCATGGAGCGCCTTTCCACCTGTCTCTTGCTTTGATGGTGCAGATTGTCATAGGCTGACTTGTCCATCTTTTGATGTTACTCGTCCATGTTAGTCTGGTCTGCCTCTGCCTCTTTACCTTGTATTTTCCCTTCCAATATTACTTTGATTAGACTGTTGTGTCTTTTAACATGACCAAACAAATGTCATTTGTCTTGCTCTAATTGTGTTTAGTAGTTCTTTTTTCACCCTTAGTCGTCCTAAAACTTCCTCGTTTGTTTTCTTTTCTTTCTCGCAGCTAAGATCTGTATAGTTACATATTATACTAGTTATATCTTTTCATATTTCCCTCCTTTTGTGTACAAGTAAGATGTTCATTAGTGTTACATCAACCATCCACCATCCACCATATTCCCCAGATCTATTCCCTGCGATTATTTTCTATTCCCCAAAGTTTAAAGTTACTATTGAAATGTCACTTCTTTGACGATACAGATGACATCTAAAGGGCCGTAACCTCGACTTAAGGACCACACCAACAGAAAACACGGCAGAAGCCGTTCCAGTGTTTGTTAGATCGTAGCACTCACTGTATCAATACACAAGGGGCTTACTTTGATTAAAATAGAGGCTACATCTTCAACTTTTGGTTATTTTATCTGTTACGGATTTAGTCTCTTAGTTACTTAATTGTCGGACCTTGTATTATATTGTTTCTGAGATGACACTAATGAGTAAATCTACTAAAGAATTAATGACAAAAGGCTGTGCCTAACGAAGGTCCTAGTCAAATAAAGAAATGTTGGCCTTAACATGATTGCCGTGCTCGCCACATGAGCTATCTCTTTCTTTCTTTCTTTCTTTCTTCTTTCTTTCTTTCTTTCTTTCTTTCTTTCTTTCTTTCTTTCTTTTTTCTTTCTTTTTTTCTTTCTTTCTTTTCTTTCGTTCTTTCTTTCTTTCGTTGTTCTTTTCTTTCTTTTTCTTTTCTTTTCTTTCTTTCCTTTTCTGTTCTTTTCTTCCTTTCTTTCTTTCTTTCTTTCTTTCTTTCTTTTTTCTTTCTTTCTTTCTTTCTTTCTTTCTTCTTTCTTTCCTTTCTTTCTTTCTTTCTTTCTTCCCTTTCTTTCTTTCTTTCTTTCTTTCTTTTTTTTCTTTCTTTCTTTCTTTCTTTCTTTCTTTCTTTCTTTCTTTCTTTCTTTCGTTCTTTCTTTCGTTGTTTCTTTCTTTCTTTCTTTTTCTTTTCCTTTCTTTCTTTCTTTCCTTTTCTTTTCTTTTCTTTTCTCTTCTTTCTTTCTTTCTTTCCTTTCTCTTTCTTTCTTTCCTTTCTTTCTTTCTTTCTTTCTTTCTTTCCTTTCTTTCCTTATTTCTTTTTTCCCTTTCTTTCTTTCTTTCTTTCTTTCTTTCTTTCTTTTTTTCTTTCTTTCTTTCTTTCTTTCTTTCTTTCTTTCTTTCTTTCTTTCACATAGCTTCTCGGTTCAGAAATGCCGATACTCTCTCCATCTCTCTCTCTCTCTCTAACATTTAAATTCAGTTATTTTACTTTCTAATATATAAATATATAATAATTTAATAACTACTTCCTGCAGATATGCATAACTTCATCAGAGCACTTATTATATTTTTGTTCAATCTCATTGCTAATGTTTTCTTGTGAAGTTTCTCTATTCTTCTTGAACATAAAGCCCTCAAGGGTAACTCTAAGCACCTTCAATGGGTCTAATAACCTGTTTGATGGTGTATGTTGTTAACGTGTTTGCTTAGAAGCGATGCAACTGTTAATCACGTGGCCTTTATACTCGCCATTTGTTGTCAATTTTTCAAACATTAACCTGTTTTTGTTCCTCAGTTTTATTTACTGCTTTAGTGTTTGCTGTATCAGCTTGTAACTGTTTTGTTTCTATAGTTTGCTAATTTGATCTGTATTTTAACTATATTTGTATTTTAATTATTTACTGTTTTATTTGTCAGCTTGTTCTATTTGTTTACTGTTTCGATCATTACTGTTTCAATTGTTTACTGTTTCCTCAACGCCCGGCTATTCACGAGCCGTGGTAGCTCAGTGGGAGATAATGTGACACTAGGGACAAAAAGTTTAGGTTCGGTCCTGATCGACGACTTCCAGAAGTAGACAGCGTTAAGAGCATCGGATTTAGAGTAAAGACCGACCACATTACCACCCCCCCCCCAAAAAAAAAAAGCAATAATAATAATAATGTGCAGGTCTGTAAAAAATAATATTTCAATATCTTCGTCGGCGCCACGGTGTTCGTGCAATTAAGCTGAAGCCATCCTCATTATTGTCGCTGGGGTGTGGCGCTGGTGATGCAAGCTGAGGTAAGTACTGTGGATGGGATCTGTGCACTATATGTAGTAGTACCATATACGCCACCATGTGACGGGCACTTCCATCTTTTCATCCACCCACACAGAAGGCAAATAAGTAGCCCTCGGTACACACGCCAAGCCGGTCTACAGACTCCAGAACACGTACTTCCAATATTTGAACATACAGAGAACTGAGAGTCTAATTCTGGTCCGTAGAAAGACAGTTCGCTGACAAATTGTTGTTGATTTATGGTTGCCACCGAGAATGACTACATTCTAAGAGGAGGCGTGTCTGTGCCATATGCAGAACATAGGAAACTCACAGCTGAAGAAAATGAAGAAAAGAGGAGAATTAGGGGGAAGAAGGAAAAAGAATAACTAATGAAGAATGAAGAAAAGAGGAGGAAGAAGAGCAGGAATAAGAGATGGAGGATGAATATAAGGAATAAGAAGAAAGAGGGAGAAGAGAAGGAATAAGAGGAGGAAAAAGAGTAGGAAGAAAATAAGAGTAATAAAGAGAAAGAGACAAAATAAGAGGATGAAAAAGGCGAGGAGGAAGAGGAATATGAAACAGTAAGATGAAGAGGTGATGAAAAATAAGAAGAGTAAAGAGAAGACGAAGAGGAAGGAAGTATAATTTACTGTTGCAAATGCTACTGTATTAATCCTGCAACCGCTACAGTTTATTACTGATATACTGCTGACATACGCAATTGATTATTATCTATATTGGCTACTGACTCTTATTTCTTTTTATTGGCTCGCCTATCAATATCACTTCACCGAAACGCCAAGTTAGTTTGCTAATTTCCATTTTTATGTTGAGTGCTTCATACGCTGTAGGTAGCTCTGGTTATGGAAGGCCCCGGTATCACTGCAGACGAATGTAAAATCCATAATTGCTCAACCGCCCGTGCCAGTGGAATCAATTAATATCTCATCTCCCAAACAAAGAAAGGTAGCTGCAGGCCCAATCATAGCTGTCTCAGCACACGCCAAGAAATATAGTAGGTAGTAATATACACTATACAGTTTTTCGTTGTTGTGTTCTTTATGGTGAATTCCTCTCTGTTCTATATTTCATTGGTTCCTATTTTATATTTTAGGATTGTTCCTTATTGCTTTGTATTTGAGTAATATACTCTCGTCTTCTGTGTATTAGGGTGAATACTTTCCTATTATGTTTGAAGAGGAATTTGTTTTCATGTTCTGTTTTTCCAAAAGATTTCATTTTGTGTAAACGGCTTCTTTTCTGTGCTCTAAAAAATCGTTCTTCCTACATGTTTGTGGAAAATTGCTGTCTTATTTTTTTTATTTTTTTTTTGTATTAGGAATAATTATTTCTGTTTTATGTATTTTAAGTGTTAATCTTTGCCAGGAATTCCGTGAAAAACACTTAGAAAAGAAGTAATGGAAAAGCCTTAAGTTTAGTTGAATCTAGCCCTGGACTATAGAGAAGTAGAGAAAAACGTCCAGGAATAGAGAGACCTAGGAGTCTTAAGGGTTTCGATTTTTATTTGACTGAAGTAGTAATCTTTCTTGAAATATGTTTTAAGAACATTTCTTTCTTATATCTTAGATTTTATGAACAATTCTTCTTTCTTTAGAATGAGCAAGAAGCATATTATTAACCGGTAGAGACAACTATGAATATAATAGTAAATAGTATTTTTTTTTTAAAGTAAAAGGCTAAAAGAGCAATTGGCATGAGGATACAAAAAGCAAATGCTGTCACATACCAGCTTTCACCATTGATAAGACATCCAAACATTCTATGACAGCTAAACAAAAAATGATAAATAGCATTTTCATACCAACTTTGTGCTATGAAAGTCAAACAAGGACCCTTTCTAAATCACATTTAATGTAGATCAATACATGTGAGATGTGATGCTTGAGAAAAGTAACAAGCAACACAAGAAGAGATAGAATACCAAATTAAACCATAAGAAAAATGGTAGGAACAAAACCTGCCAAGAATATATAGAACATCTAAAATGGTTTGGCCACCTGGTCAGAATGAATCCGCACCAATCACCATCAAGGGCGTTCTTCTCGAGAATGCATGGAAGAAGACCTAGAAGAAAATGGATAGATGCAGTGACAGAAACATGTAACAACACAAAAAAATCACTAATTCAGACAGTTCGAGCAGCGCAAGAACGACAAATGATATAAACCACGACACCTTTTCGATGTCAGTGAAAAGAGGAAAGAAAAAAAGGAAGAAAAGGCAAATAATTTCAGTGACAAAGAAGGTTTTATAGAATTGTTGCCGAATTACTTGGAAAATTGTGGATGGAAGCCACTGCCAGGCATGCCACCTTGGATTGTCTGTTATCTGAGGGGAATCAGCGGCCCTATCTAAGCTTGCACTTCCTGTCACGAAGTGGCACTTGACAGCTGGTGGGGCTGATAGCGCGCTCCGATCATCCTGCTCTTGTGTTTTACAACAAACCAAGGACAGTAGCTATCTAGAGATGTCATTGGTGGACTTTAAGATAAGTAGTTAGATATACAGGGCTGTAGCTCGGCAAGACACTACAAGTACATGTTTTACATGTACATGCGTTAGAAACATGCAGATAGTAAAGCAAATATGATGTATATGCACGTAACGAACTATTATTATCATTGTTACTTTCATCAGGTGTTTAGGTGTGATATATCCCTTCTTGTCACAGTTGTTTACTTTGATCGAAAAGTGGTATTTTAGTGATAACATGAGACATTGTTCATTGTGAAGATATCTAACACCTTCTATTACAAGTAGAGTATGCCTTGCTCGGCGTATGGGGAAGTATGGTGTTAGTGACCATGTTTTGTCATGTCCACAGCACATATTTAGATGATGTGGTCGCCATCACTCCGCGCCGCCTTTACTGTCCAGAAAAATCTCTAGTAGCCATTTGTAGAGGCTGAGTGAACCCCGGAGCCGTGTCGAAAAATAAATCCGTCACTTCGGGGAATCAAACCGGTCGAAAAATAAATTCGCCACTTCGGGGAATCAAACCGGTCGAAAAATAAATCCGTCACTTCGGGGAATCAAACCGGTCGAAAAATAAATCCGTCACTTCGGGGAATCGAACCGGTCGAAAAATAAATCTGACGAAAGAAATCTCTTCTGTTATTCAATGCCATTTTGATGTATTGAAACCACCTTCTTGGTCTGTCCCTTTCTCGACTCCTGGTACCATACCTTCCATTATTGTTCTTTCCAGCCCAGTGTGTCTTTTAACGTGGTCTTTGTATTTTATTTTCTCATGTAAGATGTTTGTTTATACGCCAGTTGTTCTCACCGTTTATGACTTTTAATATATCTTCATTGTTCTTTATTTTTTCATTTTCCTAGCTATTGTTCATGTACATCGGTAGCGTTTTGTTTCGAATGAATCAGTTTTCTTTCCCTTTGTTTACGAGAATGTTTAAAACTCTGAACCATACGTTGTTATTTGGAAGATACATGTCCTCAGTCATTTTAATTTTAATGCCTTGTTGGCACTGTCTTATGGATTGCATTTCATTTTATCATCTACATTTGTATCTTTCTAATTATTTCCATATTTCCATCGACAAAAGTAAAAACAGCGTGTATGTTTCTGAAGTTATGTATACTGTGACCATACATTACGAAGTCGGAGTTGAAAAATTAGAGACTAGAAGTAAAATGGAAATCGGATTAGAGCGTTTTATCTCTAACATTTATCATGATCCCTCTGCGTTCCTGGAGCCGCGATAGTTTAGTGGCTTGTGAACTGGATTATAAAAGACAAGATGTCGGGGTAGATCATGACCGACGGCTTCAGGGTTTTCTCTATCTATCTATCGTCCTTTCGAGCCGAAGACGGCACATAGGGCAGAACCACAATCTCAAAACAGAAACCTTGCTTGCCAAAATGGCACATATTGCAGAGATCACTGCTTCTAAAATATATGGCTGTTTCCATAACAATACATTTTACAATGACAGCTTGTCAAGCCATCGATCAACCTCCTTAGTCGCCTCTTACGGCATGCCTGGAAGGTCACAGTGTCACTATTCTTTACTTTCCTCATAATCAGGCCCGGTAACACACAGGAGTTCCGGGTTCACCCAGCCTTAAATGGGTACCGGATTTTTTTCTGATAAAGTAAAGCGGCACGGATGTAATACTGACCAAATTACCACAAAAATCATGTGCCGAAAGTTTATACAAATTATTATCTGTAACACCATATTCCCTATACGCCATTTGGCGTGACGGATTACTTTTAAAAATTTACTTTGCCTTCCTCGTTGCCTTTATCTACCCTTCCGCTGTGCTGCGTCACCTCATTACGACTGATCTGTGACAAACAATTCCAGATAGAGTCCAGTTTTATTATTTAAAATAGCCTACAGTAAAACGCACCGTCTTCCCTCACGCCAGCAGTGTCTCCATCTCCAACATAAAAGTTGGCAGCAAATACAAGATTCCCCTGGCCTTCCACCAATCAGATTTCGTCTCGCGCTCAGTGTAATCTGAAAGCTTTAATTAAGTTAAAGAAAATGTTGATGAAATGAGACTTCTTTGAGGAGAGGAAGAAGGAAGAGAGAAAGAGAGAGGGAGAGTGAGAGAGAGTGTGTGTGTGAGAGTTTGTGTAGAAAAGCAAAAGTTGAAACGATGTGTAATGCGGAAGTGACCGAGAATGTGTGTAGACAGTGAGAGAATGTTGTGAGAAGAGTGTGGGTTATGTACAAGGAGAGGCAGCTCTGGGAGAAATGTTGAAAAGTAGTACTTGTTTGTACAACCGCGGCTTAATGTCTCGCTGGCTCTGATTTAAATCTGACTGATAAGCTGACTATGTAACAGTTTATAACTTATTGTCTTATACTGATGAAGGCCTGTGTTCGAACGTTTTTTTTTGCAGTTTTGCTCCGTCTTCCTTTTAAAAGAGTTACTATATTCTGTTTTATGTTTCTCTCCCCCCCCCCCCAACACACAAATACACACACTTTTTATCCAGCTCCCCACACACTTTATCCAGCCCCCCCACACACTTTATCCAGCTCCCCACACACTTTATCCAGCTCCCCACACGCTTTATCCAGCTCCCCACACACTTTATCCAGCTCTCCACACACTTTATCCAGCTCCCCACATACTTTATCCAGCTCCCCACACACTTTATCCAGCTCCCCACACACTTTATCCAGCTCTCCACACACTTTATCCAGCTCCCCACACACTTTATCCAGCTCCCCACACACTTTATCCAGCTCCCCACACACTTTATCCAGCTTTGACCAACCCTGCGCGGTATTTGTGTCATCTCCTCTTGGTCTGTCGTTGAGACTGGGAGACCGTGCGTGCGTGACCATGGGAGAGGGTGGAGTATATGAGACTCAGAATGAGAGAGAGAAGGGAAGAGAATGCGATAGGAAGAACCAAGAGAGATATCAGGGACAAGTATGTGTGGGAGGAATGGTGTCTGTAAAAAGTGGATGAGAGAGAGAAAGAGGAAGATGAAGACGGTAGAGCACGTAAGAGGGTGCGCGAGAGACGAAGAGCGAGAGTTTACCTTTTCGTGTTTGCATTTTTTGTCCTCTTCATTTACCGTAAATGACGTTTTCATTTCGTTACCCAACAGCTTGATGTCCCTCCATTCCCCAACGCAACGAATAACTTTCTCTTTTGAAATTTTGTGTTTTTTGTTACTGAAAGCTCTTTCATGAACTAATGAAAAGCGAAGTGAAGCCTTACACCTGAAAGCTCTTCAAAGTGGGTAAATAACGGGGTGTTTCATTTATCTTGATAACAGCATATTGATATCACATTAACTGTAACGGCAAGTCATCCAGTACATTTTTTGCTGGCGTTTACTTTGTCTTTTTTTGTGTTCTTATTTGAGTCGACTATGATAAAGGCGTTAGATGGGCGTAATTGCGTTGTGTTGTAATTTACAGCAAACTGCGATATCGATGCACAGTCTGGCTATCAGAACTCACGACCAGATTTGAATGTCGGAATTCTTTATTGTTCGGTTTGGTACATCAAAACTCTTGTTCAACCAGTGTTGCACATCATAACTCCTGTTCGTCCAGTTTGGTACATCAGAAATCTTGTTGGTCCAGTTTGGTCCATCAGAACACTTGATCGTTCATCCTGTTCCAGCAGAACTCTTGATGGTTCAATTTGGTACACCCGAACTCTTAGTCGTTCAAGCTTGGCGCATCAAAATTGCTAATCTCTTAGCCTGGTACATCAGAATACTTGATCTCTTAGCCTGGTACATCAGAATACTTGATCGCTTAGCCTGGTACATCAGAATACTATATCGCTTAGCCTGGTACATCAGAATACTTGATCGCTTAGCCTGGTACATCAGAATACTTGATCGCTTAGCCTGGTACATCAGAATACTTGATCGCTTAGCCTGGTACACCAGAATACTTGATCGCTTAGCCTGGTACACCAGAATACTTGATCGCTTTGCCTGGTACATCAGAATACTTGATCGCTCAGCTGGTACATCAGAATACTTGATTGCTTAGCCTGGTACATCAGAATACTTGATCTCTTAGCCTGGTACATCAGAATACTTGATCGCTCAGCCTGGTACATCAGAATACTCGATTGCTTAGCCTGGTACATCAGAATACTTGATCGCTTAGCCTGGTACATCAGAATACTTGATCGCTTAGTCTGGTACTTCAGAATACTTGATCGCTTAGCCTGGTACATCAGAATACTTGATCGCTTAGCCTGGTACATCAGAATACTTGACCGCTTAGCCTGGTACATCAGAATACTTGATCGCTTAGCCTGGTACAGCAGAATACTTGATCGCTTAGCCAGATAATCATAATACTTGATCGCTCAGCCTGGAACGCCAGAATACTTGATCGCTCAGCCTGATAATGATAATACTTGGTCGCTCGGCCTGATAATCATAATACTTGATCGCTCAGCCTGGAACGCCATAATACTTGATCGCTCGGTCTGATAATCATAATACTTGATCGCCCAGCTAGGAACGCCAGAATACTTGATCGCTCAGCCTGATAATGATAATACTTGATCGCTCAGCCTGATAATGATAATACTTGATCGCTCAGCTAGGAACGCCAGAATACTTGATCGCCCAGCTAGGAACGCCATAATACTTGATCGCTCAGCCTGGAACGCCAGAATACTTGATCGCTCAGCCTGATAATCATAATACTTGATCGCCCAGCTAGGAACGTCAGAATACTTGATCGCTCAGCCTGGAACGCCAGAATACTTGATCGCTCAGCCTGATAATCATAATACTTGATCGCCCAGCTAGGAACGCCAGAATACTTGATCGCTCAGCCTGGAACGCCAGAACTATCAGGGCGTTGTAAGAGAACTAAAACAAGTAATTGCTCCCAAATGGAGCTCACCATATCATTATCATTTCCAGGTTGGTCAGCAGTCATTACCCCAATACTTTTACTGCAGCAGACACTTCCGGTTAGGAATTGATCTCATCGGCTTTGTCCTAACCGACTTCGACAGAGAATGATCACACTGTGGTCTAGATCGATACTGATGTGCGAATAATATCTATCTAACATCGCCCGATACTGAAAACCGTTTTGAGCACTTGTCCATCATAATCGGTTCAAAACGAAGTACGTGTTACACTGTTGCCAAACGAACTCGATTTCGCTATCGATTATTGACAGGCGAATCCCTCCGGCAGTGTTGGGGTGGGGTCAACCTGGTTTGAAGGAGAGCCAATTCAATTAATGAAATTGGAACAAGTAGCCGTGCTAGAGGTTTTCAGCTTCCACCTGTTATTACGGACTCAGCAAACTCTTCATCATGGCGTTTCGTGCATTCTGGCGTAGATTATCATGTCTCTCCACAGTTGTTTGTTTCTCTCCAGTTAGTTGCCAATTCTTTGTTGACTTCCTATTAAACCTACTTTCATGAACTATCTGGTATCTTTTATCTTCTGTTCTCTCCGCAATCGTCTAGTTCTCACAATATATTCCAGCGATTTCTTTGTTTCTCTCCGTTTTTTCTTCAATCGTCTAGTTCTCACAATATATTCCAGCGATTTCCTTTTTTCTCTCCGTTCTTTCTTCAATCGTCTAGTTTTCACAATATATTCCAGCAATTTCTTTGTTTCTCTCCGTTCTTTCTTCAATCGTCTAGTTTTCACAACATAAACGAGCAATTTCCTCTTTTCTCTCCTTTCTTTCTTCAATCGTCTAGTTCTCACAACATAATCCAGCAATTTCCTTTTTTCTCTCCGTTCTTTCTTCAATCGTCTAGTTCTCACAACATAATCCAGCATTTCCTTTTTTCTCTCCGTTCTTTCTTCAATCGTCTAGTTCTCACAACATAATCCAGCAATTTCCTTTTAAGAAGATGATCACAAAGTGCTTGTTGTGTCCTCCTCACATTAATCAGTTGTTTTCAATTTGATTTAGCCTCAATAGATCGTTCACGCGCATCTTAAGCTGTCTGCCGCTGACAACTAAGTAGATATCTATCTGTATAATTGCCTTTAGTCTTTTTTGTCTTGTCTTCCTGACGAAGAGCTATGATCAAAACGTGTATTATTATGTGCTTTTTTCAGGTTAGTAGTGCTCCTACATACAGTTTTATATGTATTTGTTTAGCTTTTCTCATCATTTAGAGCGCATTCGGCGCGATATTGTAAGTTTGTGCATCTCTCCTTCGAATTCTCATCATTCTTTAGTAAACTACATTCTTGTGAGCCTTCCAAGGATTGACATGCCTGTTGTCCGATTGTCCATGATTCACTTCATATATTAATCTGGCTTCTCATAACAATAATACAATCATTTTCTTACATCTATTGTAAAAATGAGTTCTGTAACATTCTTTCTAGAATTGGAAGTTAGCCATTTATCTACACTGCTTGACGCTCTCAAGTCGATCTAGCAGATAAAGGAATGGGTATCTGACTCATTGAATTGGAGAAATATAATGGTTGCGAATGAGAGCTCTGACCTCATCACCCCAAAGTGATGTGGCTTAGTACAGTGAAATGGTACATTTAACTCCCTATACATGATAGTTGTCACAGAACATAGAAGTAAGTGCAAACTTATACTTAGAAGACAAGACAAAAACACCAGTCAATCAATACTTTTTCTTTTTTATCCGAAGACCTTGAGGTCTGACCCTGACTTAGTCAACCTGAGGGTTGTTGGGGAACCACTCACAGACTTAGTCAACTGAGGGTTGTTGGGGCACCACTCACAGACATAGTCAACCTGATGGTCGTTGGAACACCACTGACAGACTTAGTCAACCTGAGGGTCGTTGGAGCACCACTGACAGACTTAGTCAACCTGGGGTCGTGGAGCACCACTGACAGACTTAGTCAACCTGGGATCGTTGGGCACCACTGACAGACTTAGACAACCTGAGGTCGTTGGAGCACCACTGACAGACTTAGTCAACCTGAGGGTCGTGGGAGCACCACTGACAGACTTAGTCAACCTGGGATCGTTGGGGCACCACTGACAGACTTAGACAACCTGAGGTTCGTTGGAGCCCACTCACAGACTAGACAACCTGGGTGTCGTTGGACTACTACTGACAGACTTATCAACTGAGGGCCGTGAAGCACCACTGACATACTTAGTCAACCTGAGGGTCGTTGTAAGCACCACTGACAGACTTAGTCAACCTGGGGATCGTTGGGCACCACTGACAGACTTAGACAGCCTGAGGGTCGTTGGAGCACCACTCACAGACTTAGACAACCTGAGGGTCGTTGGAGCACCACTCACAGACATAGACAACCTGAGGGTCGTTGGAGCACACTCACAGACTTAGTCAACCTGAGTGTCGTTGGAGCACCACTCACAGACTTAGTCAACCTGAGTGTCGTTGAAGCACCACTGACAGACTTAGTCAACCTGGGGATCGTTGGGCACAACTGACAGACTTAGACAACCTGAGGTTCGTTGGGGCACCACTAACAGACTTAGACAACCTGAGGGTCGTTGGAGCACCACTAACAGACTTAGACAACCTGAGGGTCGTTGAAGCACCACTGACAGACTTAGTCAACCTGGGGATCGTTGAAGCACACTGACAGACTTAGTAACCTGGGGATCGTTGGGGCACAACTGACAGACTTAGACAACATGAGGGTCGTTGGAGCACCACTGACAGACTTAGACAACCTGAGGGTCGTTGTAGCACCACTGACAGACTTAGACAACCTGAGGGTCGTTGTAGCACCACTGACAGACTTAGACAACCTGGGGGTCGTTGGAGCACCACTCACAGACTTAGACAACCTGGGGGTCTTTGGAGCACCACTGACAGTCTTAGACAACCTGGTGGTCGTTGAAGCACCACTGACAGTCTTAGACAACCTGAGGGTCGTTGAAGCACCACTGACAGTCTTAGACAACCTGAGGGTCGTTGGGGCACCAATAATAGACTTAGTCACCCTGTAGGTCGTTAAGCCACCAGTGACACAAACTTCCGCAACATTTTCCATTTTTTTCTAGCTTTAGTCATTCTTTGAGGACTGTTGAAAGTGGAGGCCTTTCCATTCTTTGATGTTATCTTCCCATATACTTCTCTGTCTACTTCTCCAACTCTCTTCTTTCACTGAACCTTCCAGAACGATTTTTGCTAGACCGGACAATAGAGATATGTGGTCAAACAAACCGTTTCATTTTGTAATCGATCACATATCAGCTATCTCAGTCACTCAATTACCACTTCTTATTTTTCCTTATTCTCTGTTGTCGGAAACTGTAAACATTATCTCCTCTTTTAGCAAAATACTGAACGATAAGGAAGTCTCAGACCACCTACACAACAAGAGATATTGTAATATTTACCTTCCATGAATAACGTGGGTGATCAAAGCTATAATAAATGTTGAAAGTGAGTCCCGCCCGTCTCGTGGCGAGATGGCGTTAGTGAATGAGACGAGATTCCATGAAAGGTCTTCAGTAAAATACAAACACAAACGGTACAGACCTACACATCAAACAGAAAATCTATAGGAAAAAGAACATCCTGTGAGAGCAAGGCGGTTGTGTCGCAGCATAAATACGCAGACAAACGAGACGTCACACTGTAGTCTATGCTGATATGGCAAGCGGTTCTAGAAATATATTTCTGCTTGTTATGCCTAGGCCAGTAGTATGGAGGTAGCGCCTTGCCCAAAACTCACTACCCTACTCTCGGCTCCTTTTTGAGGCGTTCCGAAGGAAGGACGAGGTCCATACTTTCGGAACCAAGATGAGTTGCAAGGGGATGCCAGAAGATGGTAAATACAACACCGACTATTTTAGGATCCCCCCTCCGGATTTTATATTTGGGTTTGCTACCGTAGCCTTCGAACTCTCCAGAGTCTTCTCACAAGGTAGTGAGCGAACTGGACGAGAAAGCTCCTGTCGGAAATAAACATTCGCTGGTGAAAAAGTTAAAATAATGACCTATTACCGATAGGTCTATCCCGATTGAAAAGAAAACAATATCATCTTAACAACGCGGAATTTACCGTCTACCAGCCTGTCAGAAGTTAAAAAACAACAGGCATGAACAAAACACTAAATGCAAGCAGCACACACTGCGTGTAACCGCAATTCACATCCTGCGTTTAACCGGCGTATTTCGAAACAACACACGCCGTAACGGAAAGCACTGTCCACATATGTACGCCATCTTGAATGATAAAAAAAAAAATTTTAGAAACATAAGGCTGAAAACTGATAAAAATATGCAACAAGGGGGCAGAGAACGCGAGAGGAGTTTACTAAACGAGAAGTGTTATGTAGTAGAGTAGATTTGTCTTTTACTTATTTTGTAACGGCTCAACATGGCATTTTGTCCCCACTTAACAACCTCTACCGTAACTGACTCTTCAGCACCTTGGATGGTTAATACATTTCTCTTATCCAGCAACACTTTGGTTGGTTAATACATTTTTCTTATCCAGCAACACTTGGTTGGTTCATACATTTCTCTTATCCAGGAACATATTAGTTGGTTCATATATTTCTCTTATCCAGCAACACTTTGGTTGTTCATAAATTTCTCTTATCCAGGAACTCATTAGTTGGTTCATACATTTCTCTTATCCAGGAACACATTAGTTGGTTCATACATTTCTCTTATCCAGGAACACATTAGTTGGTTCATACATTACTCTTATCCAGCAACACTTTGGTTGGTTCATACATTTCTCTTATCCAGCAACACTTTGGTTGATTCATATATTACACTTATCCAGCAACACTTTGGTTGGTTCATACATTTCTCTTATCTAGCAACACATTAGTTGGTTCATACATTTCTCTTATCCAGCAACACTTTGGTTGGTTCTTACATTTCTCTTATCCAGCAACACTTTGGTTGGTTCTTACATTTCTCTTATCCAGCAACACTTTGGTTGGTTCATACATTTCTCTTATCCAGCAACACTTTGGTTGGTTCATACATTTCTCTTATCCAGCAACACTTTGGTTGGTTCATACATTTCTCTTATCCAGCAACACTTTGGTTGGTTCATAGATTTCTCTTATCCAGCAACACTTTGGTTGGTTCATACATTTCTCTTATCCAGCAACACTTTGGTTGATTCATATATTTCTCTTATCCAACTTGTGTATCTTGATGGGATTTTGAAGCAGATTTTCGTAGACCAGTGTTTGAACAAGACCGTTGAACTATTCGCCACATCACCTTGTTAGAAATTACAAGACATTCAGTTATTTATGATTTGTCTACACTACATGGTGTTCTATTATTATTAGAACACTAAGAAATATCGACATTTGCAACGCATGTTGTAGAAATATCGACATTACAGCAATTTCATATTCTAATAAAAGTCTACATTGCTTGTGGTTCGTGATCTAAGAAAATATCGACATTACCAGCAACTTGTGTTCTAAGAAATATCGACATTACTTGAGGCTGGTAACCTAAAGAAAAGCTGACATTACCAACGACTTGTGTTCAAAGAAATATCGATATTACAGGATGGGTGACCTCCACACAGAGTATGTCTTTTTTAGTTGGAGAGGTTATGTCAATAAAACTGTCTGGATCGATCTCTGTCTATATTCCATGGTAGCAAATTGAGTTCCTGAAGGACTCGGTGAATGGAAAGATTTTTTTTATGTTCATTTGCTAGCCAGATTCATGTTGTCACATGAATGGTGACGTAATCTAATACCGAAGAAGAAGGGTAAACGTGTTTGTCACATCTTTCTTCAGCTCGACCTCGCTTTCTCTACACCATTTTTATCGTCTACTTATTTGTTTTACTTACTTTTATTCTTATCCGTGAAAGCCTCTTTATGTTTGTACTACTCTCATTCTGTCTTTGTAGCTGTCTTTACGCCAATCATCTCCTTTCCAACAACGTCCTTTCTTTCACTCTCCTTTCTTTTTGCACTCTTCAACTTACTTTCTGCCACCTTCACCTTTACATTTAACACTCTCCCCCTTACTGTCTACCACCTCACCACCCTAATTTCTACCATTATCCTTACTTTCTACCCACTCGTACTTTATACAACCCCAACCCGTACTTTCTACAATCCCCCCACCCGTACTTTCTACAATCCCCCACCCCACCCGTACTTTCTACAATCCCCCACCCGTACTTTCTACAATCCCCCACCCCACCCGTACTTTCTACAATCCCCCACCCGTACTTTCTACAATCCCCCACCCGTACTTTCTACAATGCCCCACCCGTACTTTCTATAATCCCCCACCCCACCCGTACTTTCTACAATTCCCCACCCCACTCGTACTTTCTACAATCCCCCACCCCACACGTACTTTCTACAATCCCCCACCCCACCCGTACTTTCTACAAAACACCCCCACCACCACCGTACTTTCTAACCCCCCCCCCTACTTTCTCCAACCCCTACCACCGTACTGTCTACCAGTCTCCTCCCTTCTTTCTACCACCCCACCCCCTCCCAAATCACCGTACTACCACCCTCCTCCTCTCTACCAACATTACACTGTTGCCCCGCTATTTCCTCTATTGTCCCGCTCTTGTTTTCAACACAAACTAAACTTAACAACCCTCCTACCCTCACATCTCCAATTGTAGCTTCTGAAACCTGACCGCGTCTATTGCGCTCCAAATATAGCCTGGGCCTTGTCTTCTCTTAAGAGAAGTTACGCTCCTGCTGCTGTGTGTGTGGGGTGTGTGTGTGTGTGTGTGTGTTTTCCTTCAAAAAAAACTTTAATGCGATAACGTTCCCCCTTAAAAAACAAACAACATAATGACATAATTGTTATTTAACATTTGTTTTAACTGCTTATGCCATGTGTCCAAAGACTTCCCCTCCCCCTTTCTCTTATCCTCCTCGAAGCCAAATTTTCTCTTTAGACACACCAACAAATTCAGCATAGTTTGTTATTCCCTCTTCTCTTTCGTAGAGCGCGCGCGGAATGTTAAAAATAACATTAATTTTGGAAGAAGGTTCAAAGAGTTATTACGAGTTCTGGAGAATCTATTTTAAGATCTTTGCTCTCGCGAGATAACACGAGAAGGGCATGTCTATTATTCTGTTTTAGTCTCTGACGCCTGCCCTAATTTTTTACCCCTCTTATTACCTTTATTTTATTATTTTTTTTTTTGAACAGTTAAATTCACAACAATTTTCGTTCCAGGATAATTTATCTTTGCACGCTTTATTTACTTAAATGGGTAATTAAAAAAAAAATATATATTTATTTTTTTAAATCGCAAACTCGCTGACTCACTCACAGCGCGTCACCTGACTCATTGTGTCAAACGTTATGTCCACAATTTCCAAGCTCAACTTTATAAATTGTCGGTTCACTGTTATAGTCAAATGGCTCACTGAAGCTCACACACAAAACTCAACTCAGCCCACACTTCACTAATTAAAAGTAAAAAAAAGTTTATTAAACACACCCACCAATCTGTTTACTGCCCTAAATTTATTGAACACACCCACCAATCTGTTTACTGCCCTAAATTTATTGAACACATCCACCAATCTGTTACTGCCCTAAATTTATTGAACACACCCACCAATCTGTTTACTGCCCCAAATTTATTGAACACACCCACCAATCTGTTTACTGCCCCAAATTTATTGAACACACCCACCAATCTGTTTACTGCCCTAAATTTATGAACACACCCACCAATCTGTTTACTGCCCCAAATTTATTTAACACACCCATCACTCTGTAACTGTCCCAAATTTATTGAACACACCCACCAATCTGTTTACTGCCCCAAATTTATTTAACACACCCACCACTCTGTAACTGTCCCAAATTTATTTAACACACCCACCAATCTGTTTACTGCCCCAAATTTATTTAACACACCCACCACTCTGTAACTGTCCCAAATTTATTTAACACACCCACCAATCTGTTTACTGCCCCAAATTAACAATTAAATTATCCACTAACAATCTATTTTTTTAACCACCAACAAAATTTCCACTTTTCCCCCACTCAGCAGCTACTTATATCCACCTGTCACCTCACTCACTCGTTCAATATGTCCCTCATTCATAGCCTCACTCTCAAAAACACGTCCATGCCCTCGCCTGCCGGAAACGATCAACGTCATTCCCCACACTGAAAGCCTCGGTAATGGACAGAACACGAGTACTGCCACGTCATTTATCTAACATAATCTGGTCATCAACTGCCGCGCTCTTCACATTCGAGGCTGTCAACCTAATCTCTAATGTCTGAGACCGCCTTAAACACTCAGACATCCGCCACCAAAGCGCAGCTTGAATTTCATTTAATTGATGTACAACTATTATCTACACTAAGTATATATAGTAGTAGGACGGTATAACATCAATTGAGACAGTGCTAAGGCAAAACTTAGAAGATAAAGACTCATGAGAAAACCATGTGGACCAGTGGGTCTGACTTGTTCATTCTTTGACCGTGTGTGTTTGTCAAACATTGGTAGAATTAGCCACGAGAGAAGCTGTTCGACAAAAACAAAACCTCAAAAAAATACACAATAGCCTCAACTAGACCGTCTGACAAGACGAAAAGGATCATATATATATATATATATATATATATATATATATATATATATATATATTATATATAGTGCCCTGTCACGCCAGTGGCGTAAGGGGAATATAGTGGTATTGACCATAATTTTTACAGACCTTCAGCACATGCTTTTTGAGGTAATGTGGTCGGTATTACGCCCGTGTCGTTTTACTTTCCCAGAAAGAATCCGGTACCAATTTAAGTATTTAAGGCTGAGTGAACCGGAAGCCATCGCTCAGGATCGAACCCGACGTCTTTAGTAGTCCAGTTCACTAATCACTGAGCTGTGGCGGCTCCCATAATTATATATATACGGTAGAAAGTTGGAAAAATACATCGGTCGTGTGCTTAGAATGAATGAAGAAAGACTTCTCCTTTAAAAATTCGTGTGAAACTATCTGGCTAAAGAAAACAAGATCGACCCAGAGAATCGCTACCTAGAGCAATTACTAGGGAAGGCTCAATCATAGGACCTAGAAACAGCCAAGAGTAAAAAGTGAAGAGCCCCCGTCACGCCAAGTGGCGTATAGGGAATATGGTGTTAGTGACCATAGATTTTGCAGACCTTCGGCACATGATTCTTGGGGTAATGTGGTCGGTATTACGTGCCACTTTACTTTCCCAGGAAAAATTCGGTACCCATTTAAGGCTGGGTGAACCCGGAAGCTGTCGGTTGGGATTGAACCCTACCTCTTGTCCTTTGTAGTCCAGTAAACAGCCACGAACAAGGAGCACATAGTCGATCGTGGAGAGCTGTAACTTCCTCCCAATGTCCCGTCTTTGGCCCGAGAGGAACATGAAAGAATGTTAAGTCAGCAGTAGAATTTGTATTCAGCTGTAGAGAAAAATAGTTGTGGAGAGACATGTATGTTCACATACAACAGCAAGCATGGTATTCGAAGATGTATGTAAATTATCGAGGATATAAGTGACTTAGTGCGCTGACTTAGCCAAACAATGAACGGGAGCTTAATCACCACCTGGCATTCTCCATTCATATAAACTAAGAAAAGAATGGCTCCCTGGGTCGCTGTTGAGAGGAATTTATTCAAATATAGGACAAGCACTGGCCCTCATATAAGGGTGATAAGCCTAGTAAGTGAAGTTTATTACTTCACTCCCAACATTATTTTCTTGTTTCTGAACTTTCTTTATATGAAAATCTTGTTTACACTGGGCTGCTAAAATTAATGTGTCTGCTGTTTTGTCTTTGCGTGTTCTTTAATATGGTCGTTTATTTGCTAGCTGTTTATTTCGGTTGTCGTAAACGTAGACTTTCGGGGAGTTTTTTACAAAGTATCTCTTTATTCGTTTCCACAATAAATGGAAGCTTAAACATAGGGGCTGCAATCGTTACTTGATTAAAGACAAAGCATCGAATAATATCACATAAGATCAAGAGAAGGTGATGGTCATATGTTGGTAATGTGATGAGAAGAGAGAACAAAAGAACATCAAAGCAAACTCTCAAGTGGGACTGGGATTCAAAGCGCAAAAGAAAAAAAGAGGCCGAGACAAAGAAACACTGAGGCGAGATGCAACAACAGCAGGCACCAATTCCATTGCCGAGGATGAGCGGCTTTTCCAGAACAGATCCTGTGTAAAATTTGACACATGATAACAGAGATCGTCGGATATAGTCTAGAATTAGACCGTGCTTCGGCTCGAGAGGAAAATAGAATAATTTATTATCATCTCTGATTATTTACACACACACACACACACGCACACACACACACACACGCGCGCACACACACACACACACGCACACGCACACGCACGCACGCACGCACGCACGCACGCGCACACACACACACACACACACACACGCACACGCACGCACACGCACACACACAAAAAAAAGCATACATACGTGCATACACATTATAAAACAAACAATCTCACACACGCACAGACATAAGGTAGGAAGTTGAGCGTACCCGTTGACTTTACAACCATATTTATTCTCACGTGAGGCTGGCAGTGAAAGGTTGCACACTTGCAGGTTGTCTGTCGTGGTTGTAGCTGTTATGTTTTCCAGGCCTGACAAAAGAACTACAGTTTGTACACATTCACCGACCCTTCATCACTGTCTGTCCACTCATCTTTCCGCATTCACTGGCATCTGGCACTGATCAACTACTTATTTGGTCCTCTCTCCACGCAGTGGCGGAGCTAGCGTGTTTTTACTTTGTTTTAGGGGGAGATCCTTTATTTGACAACTGTTAATTTATTTTTGGAACACCTCCCCCTATTCTTCCTCCTTTTGGAATATCTTGATTATTTTTAATACGCTCTCTTATCGTTTGCAACCCTTATATTATTACGTGTAGCTTATTCACTTTTTGTTGGATTTTATTCTATTTTATTTTTATCCATAGAATCAGTTTCATTACAATCAGGAACTTCCCATATCCGCTTCACCACTCGTCACAGAAATGCGTAGATAAATTCTGTTGAAAAGTTCGCTCCGTACACACCCTACACGACTGCACATGCGACAATTCGAATTCTCCTCAGTCGCCTGTTACGACATGCGTGGCGGGTAACCGTGGCTGTATTCTTGTCTTCTCTATGGAACCGTTTACATCTATTTTATTCAAACGCCTCCATGTTTTAAAAAAAAGAATATCTTCTTTTCTAATCCTTCCATAAGTCATCACCCCCACCCCTTTTTTCCCTGTTTTTTATGTAAAGTCCTTTCCCCCTTTATTTCTAGGTTATTGTTTTAATTTTTGCTAAAACTCTTCTCATGCTAGAGCCCATTGCCGTGTTGTGAGCTCTCGAGTTCTACTTAAACTGCAAGTAACTAAAAGCTCCACATCATCGTGGTGCTGGGGGGCGAGAAGGGGTTAGAGAAAAGGAAAGATAGCTCGGCGCTCAAAAAAGCGAGGCTGAATTCGGATGTGTTGGGTCGAAAGGTGCAGATATCACAGGTTGGTTTAAAACAATAGGACTAGTCGACTGTATCTAGTTAATGCCCTTTAACGCTGCGCGATGTGAGACGTAGTTGCTGGTAGAAGTAGGAGTAGGAGAAACAGAAGAAGAAACAGAAGATGGAGATGAAGAAGAAAAAGAAGAAGAATTAGAGAAAGAATTAGAAGACGAATAAGTAGAAGAGGAATTAAGAAGAAGAGAATAAGAAAATAAAAATGGAGAAGAATGGGAAAAAGGAGGAGGTGAAAAGGAGAAGAAGAGAAATAATAAAACGGGGTAGTAGTAGTAGCAGCAGTTGCAGTAGCAGTAGTAGTAGTGGTTGTAGTAGTAGTAGTATTAGTAGTAGTAGTAGTTGTTGTTGTAGTAGTAGTTGTAGTAGGTGTAGTTGTAGTAGTAGTAGTAGTTGTAGTAGCAGCAGTAGTAGTAGTAGTGGTTGTAGTAGTAGTAGTAGTATAAGTAGTAGTAGTAGCAGTAGTAGTAATAGTAGGGTTGTAGTAGTAGTAGTAGTAGTAGTATAGTAGTAGTAGTAGCAGTAGTAGTAATAGCAGTTGTGTGGTAGTAGTAGTAGTTGTGTTGTAGTAGTAGCAGTGGTGTGGTTAGTAGTAGTAGCAGTAGCAGCAGCAGCTACGATCATGTTGAGTCATATTCTGGGCCTCATTGACATTAATTGTCTATCTTTTCTCCCCAAATTAAATGAGCACAATATGCTTCACTTACGAATTGGACGGAACTAAACGTGGCTCCGACATAAACGAAGAGTTGTTTTTGAAATCGATGGCTCGCTTTGATGATTCAAGATGCTTTATTTATATCATTTTGGTGTTAACACGTTATCCTCATTCTATTTATATCTTAATATCACCACGTGATACACATTATATTTATATCTTAATATTGTCACGTATTACACATGTTGTTTCGTTCATTCTTGAGTGGCGTCTCCGCATAGAAGGTTGGCTACCATGGAGCGACATTCTGCTCTGTCTCTTGCTTTGATAGTGCAGGTTGTCACAGTCTGACTAGTCCATCTTTTGATGCTACTCGTCCATGTTAGCCTTAGTCTGCCCCTGCCTCTTGTATGTTATTTTCGAAGATTACTTTTAGTAGGCAGCTATCCCTTTTAACATGCCCCCAAAATCCCATTTGTCTTGTTTGAATTGTGTTTAGTAGTTCCATTTTAATTTCTAGTTGTTTTAAGTCTTCATCTTTTGTTTTCATTTCTTTCCAACCAATACTTCCTATTCTTCTATAAATCCACATTTCAAAGTCTTAAATTTTCTGTTCTGTTTTTCTTGTCTAATGTCCATGTTTCTGCACCTTTCAGAAATGTTGAGACTATATAACATTTTACTATTCTTAGTTTTAACCTAGACATTTGTTTGATGTTAGTATGTTTTCATGGCATTATAATTACCTTTTGCCATTCCAATTCTTTCGTTTATTTCAGTTTTACATTTTCTATCACTGGTATGTCCAAGGTAGTTGTAGCTCTGAACTGTCTGCAGGTCTATTCCTTCAACTTTGATATCTACTTTTAGGTTTTTAGTATTATCTTTGTTTATGATGATAGTTTTTAGTCTTTTTGATATTCATATCTAATCCATAGTTTTGCTTGTCATGTTTATTTCATTAAGTAATTGTTGCTAAAATGTTGAATACGTATCGGAATACTTCTTGTAAAGTGAGAGCGCTGTTTATGAAGAGTTTTGCAAGAAAAGATGTACGTGGAGAGGGTTGTACTAAAGAAAAAAAACGTTGCTCTTGACTTTAATTAATTAGAGCTTTTCCTTTAAAGTTAATGCTTAGAGTTGAATAAATCCGAATTTGTTTTCCTTTAAAGTTAATTTCTGGATTTCGTTACCTAGGATTCATGCCAGTTTTAGAGAACTGTTTCATGAATTTGTTTAGAAACCCGAGAAAGAAGCTTATAAATAATGTATTTTGAGCTGTTTGCAAATATGAAGGAAACCAGACGAAGTAGAAAATTAAAGACTTGCGTGCATCTGCGCGAATGAGAAAATAAATAAACAGATAAGGAATAGAGGAGTTCGGTTGTTAATTCTAAGATGGAAATAAATCAATAAATAACACTGGTTTATAATTTTCCGATCGAAGAGGCTAACACGAGGATTCAAGACGATAGATGTAGTTGATGAAGTGGGTGATAAAGAGTAAAGATGGTAGATAAAGGTGATGGAGTAGATTATAAAGAGTACAGACGATAGATACGTGATGGGGGAAACAAATAGAAGTGGAGGAGGTTATAAAGAGTACAGATGGTAGATGTAGTTGACGGAGTAAACTATAAAGAGTAAAAATGTTAGATAAAGGTGATGGAGTAGATCATAAAGAGTAAAGATGGTAGATAAATGTGATCGAGTAGATTATAAAGAGTACAGATGGTAGATGTAGTTAATGGAGTAAATTATAAAGAGTAAAAATGGTAGATAAAGGTGATGGAGTAGATCATAAAGAGTAAAGATGGTAGATAAATGTGGTCGAGTAGATTATAAAGAGTACAGACGATAGATAAAGGTGATGGGGAAAAAAAATAGAAGTGGAAGAGGTTATAAAGAGTAAAAGATGGTAGATAAAAGTGATGGAGTAGATTATAAAGAGTAAAATGTTAGAGAAAACTGATCCCGTACATGGAAGGAAAGAAGGATGTAGTAAAGAGTGCAACACATAAATTATATAATATAGCAGTGAATACTGATTAGTCAGTCAATTGTTTAATCCATCACTCAATCAGATAGTATATTCTTTAATAGTGAGTCACAAGGTGGTCAGACGATCAGAATTCCAGTCAGTTAGATCATCATCATCATCATCATCATCAAGTACCGGGCCTACTGGCGTAGGTGATCATATCTCTCCACAACTTTCGATCTCGGCAGCTATTTATCATTTCTGTTGTTGACCTTCTGCCAAGCCATGCCCTTAAGCTGTCTGTTAGTTTCTCTCTTTGCTTCCCTCTATCTCTTCGTCCCTCAATTTTTCCAGTTGTTACAATATATTCCAGTTGTTCTCTTCTCATTACATGGCCAAAAATGATGATTGTTTCTTCCTAATATTGGAAATTAGCTCTCTTTTTGCTTTGACCTCTCTCAGAACATCTTCATTTATCTTCTTAGCTGTCCATGGTACTCTCAACATTCTTCTGTAAAACCACATTTCTACAGACTCCAGTGATTTTCTTGTCTGTTGTCATATTGTCCATGATTCACATCCATATGTTAAGACTGGGTCTACATAACATTTAAGAACTCTTTTCTTGTTTCCATTGTCAAAAAATGGATTGCATAGCATCATCCTCATTTTTTGGAAAGTGCTTTTGCCTGAGCCATTCTACATCTCACCTCTTTTGTACATCTTCCGTCTGAGGTTAACAAAGTTCCCGAATATGTAAATGCATTTGCCTGTTTTAATATTGTTCTACTTGTCTTTATTTTGCACTGAGGTGATGTCTTAGTCAGTTAGATAGACATCCTTTATTCAGTTGACCTGAAGCGATTCAGTCAGCATGACATTAAATCAGGAATTAAATATATCATCTAGTCACTCAATCACACAGTCATTTGGACAGCAATACGTCATCCCTTTCACTTTGATTTAATTAGTTTTGTTAGTCTGAAACAGAGAAGCAAGCGTATATAAATTTATATCACAATTACCCTTTAACCTTTATGTGATCAGAGACCTTGATCGTTGTACTAACGGTTGTGCTTGTAAAATCGTCTAGTTTCTGCAGAGTTAATCGTTGATGAAGTGTCAAGACTGCAGTTGAAGGCTGTCGTGGTCTTCTAACCTTTGCAGCGTTCACCTTCTTGACTTCTTCTAGCCAATTTATGCTAAAGGTCATTTGGTGATGATAATGATGATGATCAAATGCCGCTGGTCGAACGGAGGTGTTGTCCTTGTCCTTGGAGGATGATGCAGCATTTGCAATGACTTTCCTGATTTTACGAGTCTTGCTGGAGAAAGTTATACAGGGGCCATAGAAAACTGGCAAATCAACGAGGACAGAGATTGTCTGTAGCAACACTTTGAGGGATTTACTGAGAAGGGAATTTGAACATTTCTGGAGCTGTCTGATGTGAGAGGGATTTACACTGAGAAGGGAATTTGAACATTTCTGGAGCTGTCTGATGTGAGAGGGATTTACACTGAGAAGGGAATTTGAACATTTCTGGAGCTGTCTGATGTGAGAGGAATTTACTGAGGAATGTATTTGAACGCTTCTGGAGCTGTCTGAAGTGCAGCCTGGATGTTATGTCGGTTTAACTAACCAAATGTTAACATGACTTCAGGATGAATTCCTCCTTTTGAATTCATAGTTTTGGAATGCTTTTAGTCTCGTAATGTTAAGAGTGGATAGCGCTGTCGTTTACTGATTATGAGGGTTCGTTTTTGGATCCAAAATGTGGCTATTAGTTTCCACACCGACGCGGAATCCGTGTTCACCCATCATCAGAAAAAGTGTGCTAGGGATGTTATCTGGGGAAAGTGTGGCGGTTTGGTGTAATACTGAACACATCACCAATAAATGTGCTGATGATCATTGAAAACATCAACACTAATATCGTAATACCCTTTAACGCTACAGGCTAACGGAAGTCTCTATTTACTTACTTTGTCTACTCTTCTATTTTGATCATACCGTTTGTGTTTTCGTTGACCCGAAGTGCCTTACTTTGTCTACTCTTCTATTTTGATCATACCGTTTGTGTTTTCGTGGACCCGAAGTGCCTTACTTTGTCTACTCTTCTATTTTGATCATACCGTTTGTGTTTCGTGGACCCGAAGTGCCTTACTTTGTCTACTCTTCTATTTTGATCATACCGTTTGTGTTTTCGTGGACCCGAAGTGCCTACTTTGTCTACTCTTCTATTTTGATCATACCGTTTGTGTTTTCGTGGACCCGAAGTGCCTTACTTGTCTACTCTTCTATTTTGATCATACCGTTTGTGTTTTCGTGGACCCGAAGTGCCTTACTTTGTCTACTCTTCTATTTTGATCATACCGTTTGTGTTTTCGTGGACCCGAAGTGCCTTACTTTGTCTACTCTTCTATTTTGATCATACCGTTTGTGTTTTCGTGGACCCGAAGTGCCTTACTTTGTCTACTCTTCTATTTTGATCATACCGTTTGTGTTTTCGTGGACCCGAAGTGCCTTACTTTGTCTACTCTTCTATTTTGATCATACCGTTTGTGTTTTCGTGGACCCGAAGTGCCTTACTTTGTCTACTCTTCTATTTTGATCATACCGTTTGTGTTTTCGTGGACCCGAAGTGCCTTACTTTGTCTACTCTTCTATTTTGATCATACCGTTTGTGTTTTCGTGGACCCGAAGTGCCTTACTTTGTCTACTCTACTATTTTGATCATACCGTTTGTGTTTTCGTGGACCCGAAGTGCCTTACTTTGTCTACTCTTCTATTTTGATCATACCGTTTGTGTTTTCGTGGACCCGAAGTGCCTTACTTTGTCTACTCTTCTATTTTGATCATACCGTTTGTGTTTTCGTGGACCCGAAGTGCCTTACTTTGTCTACTCTTCTATTTTGATCATACCGTTTGTGTTTTCGTGGACCCGAAGTGCCTTACTTTGTCTACTCTTCTATTTTGATCATACCGTTTGTGTTTTCGTGGACCCGAAGTGCCTTACTTTGTCTACTCTTCTATTTTGATCATACCGTTTGTGTTTTCGTGGACCCGAAGTGCCTTACTTTGTCTACTCTTCTATTTTGATCATACCGTTTGTGTTTTCGTGGACCCGAAGTGCCTTACTTTGCCCCCTCTTCTATTTTGATCATACCGTTTGTGTTTTCGTGGACCCGAAGTGCCTTACTTTGCCCCCTCTTCTATTTTGATCATACCGTTTGTGTTTTCGTGGACCCGAAGTGCCTTACTTTGTCTACTCTTCTATTTTGGTCATACCGTTTGTGTTTTCGTGGACCCGAAGTGCCTTACTTTGTTTACTCTTCTATTGTGATCATACCGTTTGTGTTTTCGTGGACCCGAAGTGCCTTACTTTGTCTACTCTTCTATTTTGATCATACCGTTTGTGTTTTCGTGGACCCGAAGTGCCTTACTTTGTCTACTCTTCTATTTTGATCATACCGTTTGTGTTTTCGTGGACCCGAAGTGCCTTACTTTGTCTACTCTTCTATTTTGATCATACCGTTTGTGTTTTCGTGGACCCGAAGTGCCTTACTTTGCCCCCTCTTCTATTTTGATCATACCGTTTGTGTTTTCGTGGACCCGAAGTGCCTTACTTTGTCTACTCTTCTATTTTGGTCATACAGTTTGTGTTTTCGTGGACCCGAAGTGCCTTAATAATTTCAGATGGAAGATGCACCACAGAAATACAAAAAAAGCAGAATGGGTCAGACCAAAATAGCATTTCAGAAAATGAAAAACGTTTTATGCAACAAGTCTATGTCAATAGAAGTGAGAAAGAGAGTTCATCGGTGCTATATAGAACCAATTCTGACCTATGGAAGCGAATCATGGACAGTACGGTAGACAAACACATAAAAAGACGACTAGAGGCCACAGAGATGAGATTTCTCAGAAGAATGTTGAAAGTTCCCTGGACAAATCCCTCTCACATCAGACAGCTCCAGTGGGTTCAAATCGCCTCCTCAGTAAATCCCTCTCACATCAGACAGACCAATGCGGAAATTATCAAAGAGGCCAACACAAAAAGGGATCTCCTAAACAACTTCAGGAAAAAAACACAATCAACAGTTTTCGGGCATATCATGAGAAGAGGAAAGTTGGAATACTTGGTTACAACTGGTAAAATAAAAGGAAAGAGAGATTGCGGACGACAAAGAGAGAAAATACTGGATAGCTTGGTGTCATGGCATGGAAAACAGTCAACAACAGAACTGATACGATTGGAAGGACATGGTCGTCTACGCCAACCGGCATGACACATGATGATGATTATGATGATGATGATGAAGTGCCTTATTTTGTCTACTCTTTTATTTTAATCATACCGTTTGTGTTTTCGTTGACCCGAAGTGCCTTACTTTGTCTACTCTTTTATTTTAATCATTCCGTTTGTGTTTACGTTGACCCGAAGTGCCTTACTTTGTCTACTCTTTTATTTTAATCATTCCGTTTGTGTTTACGTTGACCCGAAGTGCCTTACTTTGTCTACTCTTTTATTTTAATAATTCCGTTTGTATTTCGTAGACCCGAAGTGTCCTAATATGCCCACCATATTTAGAACCCTTGGACTAAGCGAAGATTTGTTGGTGCGCTCAGGCCCCCTTGTAATCCCACCGTTGAAGGATTGATGTAGCCAGCTGTGATCCTGTTCTAATGTAGCCTTGTTCATGTCACAGGATCGTTAATGATCGGTATGGTGATGTATTTCTCTATAATTGAAGGCAGGATTAATGTTTACTGCCCGGGCTTTATCTTTCACTTACGTTCTCCTCCCATTAGAGGCAGCCATCTTTCGCCATCGCGTGCAGCGCTATCTCAGACATCATCCATTGTAAATGAGAAGTTGGGAGTGGCAAGGATAAATGTAAATTGTTGCATTAACTGTCTGGGATCTGGAGATTGATAGCTCTCGCGCGTTCTTTTTCTCTACCTGTCTCTATTTCTCTCGTGCACTATGTCGCACTAACTCTATCTCTCTCCGACCCGTCTTTTTTCTCTGAAGCAATTTTACGCCGTCACCTACCCTACTCTTTCCCCAAAGCACTAATCTACAATCTCAATTCACTCACTCACCACCCACCAGTTCTCTCAGTCATAAATTCACTCACTCACCACCCACCAGTTCTCTCAGTCATAAATTTACTCACTCACCACCCACCAGTTCTCTCAGACATAAATTCCCTCATTCAGTAATCCGGTCATTCATCAATCCATCTGCTTACTCATCCGCGCGCACACACAATCTCCCATTAATTCACTCACTCACGTATCAGACAATTCATTCACCAACTTACTCATCCAAACCATCAACTTACTCACTGGACTAAAACGCATCAATTTAGTTAATTCAATAACACATCCACCAACATATTCACTCATGCTTCCACATATCAGCTAACTCCCTAAGTCACTCTCTCACCTGCCTACACACGTACTCATCTACTTTCTCGTCTACATACCAACAAACTTACTCACTTACACCTATCAACCCACGGATCTATTCACTCACTAGCATACACACCCCACTCACTCACTCACTCACTCACTCACTCACTCACTCACTCACTCACTCACTCACTCACTCACTCACTCACTCACTCACCAGTTAACACACTCACTCATTCAACGAATTACATGTTGAATACCCATCTATCTACCCACCCACTCATTCAAACACCCAATTCACAAATCCACCCACCAAATTAATCACACATTGACTACACTCATATACACTCTTAATTACTCTAATACACACACTCTTACCTATTCACATACTCACACATGCACCCACATACTCACTGACGTATGTACCCCCACTCACTCACTCACTCACTCACTCACTCACTCACTCACTCACTCACTCACTCACTCACTCACTCACTCACTCACTCACTCACTCACTCACTCACTCACTCACTCACTCACTCACTCACTCACTCAGTAAGGCACTCATTCACAAAATTATCACATTATCATTATCACATAACTATCGCGTTATGCTGTTAAATTCTCCCCCCTTTCGACCTCTGCTCTCTAATATCTCCCTCCTGTAATCTCCCCATTGTCTACATACCAACATTGAGATATGACTCAACATCAACCTTATCTATTTCTCTCCACTATATTAATATATAGGGGGAGCCGCGATAGCTCAGTGGTTAGTGAACAGGACTACAAAGGACAAGGGTAGGGTTCGATCCAAACCGACGGCTTCCGGGTTCACCCAGCCCTAAATGGGTACCGGATTTTTTTTCTGGGAAAGTAAAGCAGCACGGGCGTAATACCGACCACATTACCCCAAAAATCATGTGCTGAAGGTATGTAAAATATAGGGCCACTAACACAATATTTCCCTATTCGCCATTTGACGTGACGGGTGTACTTTACTTTTTATTATGTATTAATATATTATATTTTTGAAAGTCCTAGTCAAATATGTTTCCATTCTACTCGTTCTTCTATTCTTGACTGGTCGTTTTTTCTTTCTTCACACTTTATATTCAGTAGAACACAGATCACATCTGTAATGCAGGACCATTCAAGCTTATGGGCACGAGTAAACGAAAGTGACACTATTTTCCTTTTCTTTTAATTGCCACGATTTCTGGCTTTTCGTCACCATCATTAACAAGAGCCTATCTAGAAAAGGATTTCCACTTTCATGGAAGAAGGATTTCCACTTTTGTGGAAGAAGGATTTCCACTTTTGTGGAAGAGGATTTCCACTTTGATGCCAGTATGATCAGTGCCCTCATAATGGAAGTTGGAAGGACACAGGAGTTCGATAACCATGAGTCCACGTCACTCCTTCGGATGAAAGAGTGTGAGTTATGATGGGTACAGCCAGAAACGAGAAACTAATGGGCGTGTAAGAAGGCTAATCCAAGCAGACTTGATGTTTTTATAGGCCCCCTACCCTCTCTCCTGGCGTTATATCTAACCTTGACTTTTCCATGTCATTGTAATGTTCATGTGTTCCTAGTAAATTTTTTTTTCTTTAATTAAATCTACCAATTCATTTATTAGTTATATTTTTCTCTTAGATCCATGAGTAGTGTCCCGTATTTTCAGTTTAGATCCCTGAGTTAGTGTCCCGTATTTTTCAGTTTAGCTCCTGAGTAGTGTCCCGTATTTTCAGTTTAGATCCCTGATTTAGTGTCCCGTATTTCAGTTTAGATCCCTGAGTTAGTGTCCCGTATTTTTCAGTTTAGATCCTGAGTTAGTGTCCCTAATTTTCATTTAGATCCCGAGTAGTGTCCCTAATTTTCTATTTAGATCCATGAGTTAGTGTCCCTAATTTTCTATTTAGTTCCTGAGTTAGTGTCCCTAATTTCTCTTTAGATCCCTGAGTTAGTGTCCCGTATTTTTCTCTTTAGATCCCTGAGTTAGGGTCCCTAATTTTCTCTTTAGATCCCTGTGTTCGTGTGCCGCAGTTTTCTCTTTAGATCCCTGAGTTAGTGTCCCTAATTTTCTATTTAGATCCTGGAGTTAGTGTCCGTATTTTTCAGTTTAGATCCCTGAGTTAGTGTCCCTATTTTTCTATTTAGATCCTGAGTTAGTGTCCTAATTTTCTATTTAGATCCCTGAGTTAGTGTCCCTAATTTTCTATTTAGTTCCCTGAGTTAGTGTCCCTAATTTTCTCTTTAGATCCTGAGTTAGTGTCCCGTATTTTCTCTTTAGATCCCTGAGTTAGGGTCCATAATTTTCTCTTTAGATCCTGTGTTCGTGTGCCGCAGTTTTCTCTTTAGATCCCTGAGTTAGTGTCCTAATTCTATTTAGATCCCTGAGTAGTGTCCTAATTTTCTCTTTAGATCCCTGAGTAGTGTCCCGTATTTTTCTCTTTAGATCCCTGAGTTAGTGTCCCTAATTTCTCTTTAGATCCCTGTGTTCGTGTGCCGCAGTTTTCTATTTAGATCCCTAAGTTAGTGTCCCGTAATTTTCGCTTTACACACTTGAGTTATTATCCTGATCGCGCACGCGAAATGTAAGATTCTAACCAAATAACAATAGCATAATATATAACTCTGGTTTATGGCATATCAACGTGCTGATACCAATGGCATCCTTGCTCTGATATCGAAGGCAAGGGAAACAAAAAATGGAAGTTCACCTCAGTTCAGTCCTTTACAGTTTCTTATTTAATAAAATGTGCATTTGCTTCTTCCTTGTTTCTCGTTTGTTTATTCAATTATCGAGTTTTGTTGAAGTGTTTAGGAAATCTCTGCTGATTCTGGACCCAGAAACAGGAGCGAAATATCAACAATGAAATTAATGTCTGCGAAGATCATTCGTGGGGGAAAGCTACCTCTAATAGAATGTGAAGAGAGAGTGACAGAAGGAAGAAAAAACATCGTAGTTAACAGAAAGTACACCAGTCAGAACGGTGAACCCATTTTTGGAGTTATGGAATTAATGAGAAAGAAAGAGAAACCTCAAGCTGGCTTATTGAAATGTGGATTCATCATTTGTTTTTATTATTTTTTTTAATCGTGGACAATTCAGCGACAAAAAATGGAATGACGATAGAGGCCACAGAGATGAGGGGATTTCATAAGAATGCTCAGTTTCCTTGACAGCCAACAAGACAAGCAGGAAATTCAACAAACTCAAAACAAAAGAGGATTCTTTAAAATAAAAAAAGAAATTAAAAGTGAAAAAAACCCGGCATTTTCGGGCAACATCACGCGAAGAGGAAAGTGGAGTACTGCGTTATAGTCTCTGTTGAAGTGAACTTGAGGTGAATACGCTTAAAGAAATGTGAGAGAAGTGAAATCTGTATGAACTTGTATTTGATTTTTCGGAGATTAGACTTTGAGTTGCCATTCAATAACATTTTAATTTGGGGGGGGGGGGGTGTTTGACATTTGACCTGTCGATCAGAAACATTTAATTGTTGGGATATTGACATTTGACCTGTCGATCAGAAACATTTAATTGTTGGATATTTGACATTTGACCTGTTGGTCAGAAATGTCTAATTATTTGGAGATTTGACATTTGACTTGACGAGCAGAAACGTCTAATGTTGGGATGTTAGACATTTGACCTGTCGATCAGATACGTTTAATGTTTTGGGAGATTTGACATTTAGCTTTACTACAACTCATTTTTTGTATAATTAGTTCAGAGATTAGGCGTGTGACGTAAGGAGTCTAGATAATGGACAAAAGCGATCACTCGACATTGATCTCCAAGATTAAACAAAAAAATCGATACTAGCCACTCTCTTGACATTTCGATCTCTAAAGATATTATGCATTTCAGTAACGATTGTTCATCATCTACGCCACATCAATCTGACCTGTTTCTCATTGACTCTTGATCTGTCTGGAGTCAAGAACTTAGCAAGTATGCAGCCACACTGAAACGTAAGACTTCTGCCTTATCAGTTCTTCTATTCCGGCTACCATTTTCCGAATCGTGGTCCAGACGTCAGGCAGGTAAATTATCCGAAAATAACAGTTAGAAGGATAACGTGTTGTTGGTATCCCAAGTTTCTTATCTCTCGTTGATACCTGGTCGGGAGTCAAGCAGATAATTTTTCTCCAACCGCTGACGTGTTGTATCTCCAGACAGACCGAAACTTGAGTCCGTGCACCTGCCAACCTTTACCGCACGTTTACTTTGCATTGTGGGTTTGTGTATATTCCAGGTGAGCTCTCTGGGTATCGTGGAAGTAAGAGAATGTAAGATTGAAAGATTAAAAGAGGAGGGGTTTGAGTGTAGAAGATTAGCGAGGCAGGGTTTTATTTTTTTTACACACACCACAGCACGCGCACACACACACGCACGCCGCGCGCGCGTGCACAAGAATTCGTGCAGAGGGATTGTAGATGTGAGAATTTGAAAAGAGAGACTGTAGATGTGAGAATTTGAGGAGAGAGACTGTAGATTCGAGGATTTGAGGAGAGAGACTGTAGATGTGAGGATTGATGAGAGAGACTGTAGATGTGAGGATTTGATGAGAGAGACTGTAGATGTGAGGATTTGATGAGAGAGACTGTAGATGTGAGGATTTGAGGAGAGAGACTGTAGATGTAAGGATTTGAGGAGAGAGACTGTAGATGTGAGGATTTGAGGAGAGAGACTGTAGATGTGAGGATTTGAGGAGAGAGACTGTAGATGTGAGGATTTGATGAGAGAGACTGTAGATGTGAGGATTTAAGGAGAGAGACTGTAGATGTGAGGATTTGATGAGAGAGACTGTAGATTTAAGGATTTGAGGAGAGAGACTGTAGATGTAATGATTTTAGGAGAGAGATTGTAGATGTGAGGATTTGAGGAGAGAGACTGTAGATGTGAGGATTTGAGGAGAGAGACTGTAGATGTGAGGATTTGAGGAGAGAGACTGTAGATGTAAGGATTTGAGGAGAGAGACTGTAGATGTGAGGATTTGAAGAGAGAGAGACTGTAGATGTGAGGATTTGAGGAGAGAGACTGTAGATGTGAGGATTTAGGAGAGAGACTGTAGATGTGAGGATTTGAGGAGAGAGACTGTAGATGTAAGGATTTGAGGAGAGAGACTGTAGATGTGAGGATTTGAAGAGAGAGAGACTGTAGATGTGAGGATTTGAGGAGAGAGACTGTAGATGTGAGGATTTGAGGTGAGAGACTGTAGATGTGAAGATTTCAGGAGAGAGACTGTTTAAGTGAAAATTTGAGGAGAGAGACTGTAGATCTGAGGATTTAAGGAGAGAGATTGTAGATGTGAGGATTTGAGGAGAGAGACTGTAGATGTGAAAATTGAGGAGAGAGACTGTAGATGTGAGAATTTGAGGAGAGAGACTGTAGATGTGAGGATTTGAGGAGAGAGACTGTAGATGTGAGGATTTGAGGAGAGAGACTGTAGATGTGAGGATTTGAGGAGAGAGACTGTAGATGTGAGGTGAGGATTTGAGGAGGGAGACTGTAGATGTGAGGATTTGAGGAGAGAGACTGTAGATGTGAGGATTTGAGGAGAGAGACTGTAGATGTGAGGATTTGAGGAGAGAGACTGTAGATGTGAGGATTTGAGGAGGGAGACTGTAGATGTGAAAATTTGAGGAGAGAGACTGTAGATGTGAGGATTTGAGGAGAGAGACTGTAGATGTGAGGATTTGAGGAGAGAGACTGTAGATGTGAGGATTTGAGGAGAGAGATGTAGATGTGAGGATTTGAGGAGAGAGACTGTAGATGTGAGGATTTGAGGAGAGAGACTGTAGATGTAAGGATTTGAGGAGAGAGACTGTAGATGTGAGGATTTGAAGAGAGAGAGACTGTAGATGTGAGGATTTGAGGAGAGAGACTGTAGATGTGAAAATTTGAGGAGAGAGACTGTAGATGTGAGGATTTGAGGAGAGAGACTGTAGATGTGAGGATTTGAGGAGAGAGACTGTAGATGTGAGGATTTGAGGAGAGAGACTCTAGATGTGAGGATTTGAGGAGAGAGACTGTAGATGTGAGGATTTGAGGAGAGAGACTGTAGATGTAAGGATTTGAGGAGAGAGACTGTAGATGTGAGGATTTGAAGAGAGAGAGACTGTAGATGTGAGGATTTAAGGAGAGAGACTGTAGATGTGAGGATTTGAGGAGGGAGACTGTAGATGTGAGGATTTGAGGAGAGAGACTGTAGATGTGAGGATTTGAGGAGAGAGACTGTAGATGTGAGGATTTGAGGAGAGAGACTGTAGATGTGAGGATTTGAGGAGGGAGACTGTAGATGTGAAAATTTGAGAGAGAGAGACTGTAGATGTGAGGATTTGAGGAGAGAGACTGTAGATGTGAGGATTTGAGGAGAGAGACTGTAGATGTGAGGATTTGAGGAGAGAGATGTAGATGTGAGGATTTGAGGAGAGAGACTGTAGATGTGAGGATTTGAGGAGAGAGACTGTAGATGTAAGGATTTGAGGAGAGAGACTGTAGATGTGAGGATTTGAAGAGAGAGAGACTGTAGATGTGAGGATTTGAGGAGAGAGACTGTAGATGTGAGGATTTGAGGAGAGAGACTGTAGATGTAAGGATTTGAGGAGAGAGACTGTAGATGTGAGGATTTGAAGAGAGAGAGACTGTAGATGTGAGGATTTGAGGAGAGAGACTGTAGATGTGAGGATTTGAGGAGAGAGACTGTAGATGTGAGGATTTGAGGAGAGAGACTGTAGATGTAAGATTTGAGGAGAGAGACTGTAGATGTGAGGATTTGAAGAGAGAGAGAATGTAGATGTGAGGATTTGAGGAGAGAGACTGTAGATGTGAGGATTTGAGGTGAGAGACTGTAGATGTGAGGATTTGAGGAGAGAGACTGTTTAAGTGAAAATTTGAGGAGAGAGGACTGTAGATCTGAGGATTTAAGGAGAGAGATTGTAGATGTGAGGATTTGAGAAGAGAGACTGTAGATGTGAAAATTTGAGGAGAGAGACTGTAGATGTGAGAATTTGAGGAGAGAGACTGTAGATGTGAGGATTTGAGGAGAGAGACTGTAGATGTGAGGATTTGAGGAGAGAGACTGTAGATGTGAGGATTTGAGGAGGGAGACTGTAGATGTGAGGATTTGAGGAGAGAGACTGTAGATGTGAGGATTTGAGGAGGGAGACTGTAGATGTGAGGATTTGAGGAGAGAGACTGTAGATGTGAGGATTTGAGGAGAGAGACTGTAGATTGAGGATTTGAGGAGGGAGACTGTAGATGTGAGGATTTGAGGAGGGAGACTGTAGATGTGAAAATTTGAGGAGAGAGACTGTAGATGTGAGGATTGAGAGAGAGACTGTAGATGTGAGGATTTGAGGAGAGAGACTGTAGATGTGTGGATTTGAGGAGAGAGATGTAGATGTGAGGATTTGAGGAGAGAGACTGTAGATGTGAGGATTTGAGGAGAGAGACTATAGATGTGAGATTTGAGGAGAGAGACTGTAGATGTGAGGATTTAAGGAGAGAGACTGTAGATGTGAGGATTTGAGGAGAGAGACTGTAGATGTGAGGATTTGAGGAGAGAGACTGTAGATGTGAGGATTTGAGGAGAGAGACTGTAGATCTGAGGATTTAAGGAGAGAGATTGTAGATGTGAGAATTTGAGGAGAGAGACTGTAGATGTGAGGATTTCAGGAGAGAGACTGTAGATGTGAGGATTTAAGGAGAGACATTGTCGGTGTATAAGGTAGAATTGATCCACTGAAGTGAGGGTACTGGCTTCGAACGAACAATTAAGATTTGTAGATAGGTCGACTGGAACGTGTCTATCAAGGAACAAACTCAGCCTATTTTTGACTTGGTAGAAGGCCACATAAACACTACATCCCATGCCTTCAAGGCCAAACTAACACGCACTGCTTCATTCATTGCATGTTTTGTTAACAATTCGTTGTGTCTGGACCAGAGGATTCTTATTTTTATTTAACAAATTTGAGTCATAAATTAGGTGGGTACTGCAGCGATATGTGTCAACGTCACACTGTTGCTGGGCAAACCGTCAACACGGTGAGAATAATAGACCGTTTCTGTGTGTTCTTCTATTGGCTAGAATTGTTAGTTGTAATTAGAGTCTGGGGCAGATAACTGCAACGTGACACTTAACCCGCTGAGTGGAAGATTCATTTTATCCTGTACAGTAACGTCCCCTTACAAACCATGTGAAATGGCAGATTCTAAAAATAAACGTTTAATTTGGGAGGGTAAATCTGTGATTTTATTTGTGACATCTGTATAGTGTTTGTGCTAATGGTGGATGGCAAGTTGTTGCGCAATAAGACATACGTTTATGGAGGTGACAGGCTGCAGAAAGTTTACTGGAAACATATATATATATATATATATATATATATATATATATAATATATACTAATATATATATATTCATTAATTTAACGTAGATCCTAGACTTTCGTCTCTTAAATAAGCTTTTGGAGCATACGAAACAAAGTAATATTACATATGCCCTCCATAGCCTATCACGTGTTGAGTATGCGTGGCTATGTATATATATACATGAAAAATATGTTATGCAACAAATCTATGTCAATAGAAATGAGAAAGAGAGTTCATCGATGGTATATAGAATCAATTCTGACCAATGGAAGTGAATCATGGACAGTAGACAAACAAATGAAAAGACGATTAGAGGCCACAGAGACGGGATTTCTCAGAAGAATGTTGAAAGTTCCCTGGACAGCTAAAAAGACCAATGAGGAAGTTCTCAAAGAGGCGAACACAAAAAGGGAGCTCTTTAAAAACATCAGAAAGAAGCAATCAACATTTTTTGGGCACATCATGAGAAGAGGAAAGTTGGAATACTTGGTTACAAGTGGCAAAATAAAAGGAAAGAGAGATCGCGGACGGCAAAGAGAGAAAATACTGGATAGCTTGGTGTCATGGCATGGAAAACAGTCAACAACAGAACTGCTACAATGCACTGTGATAGAAGATTGTGGAAGGACATGATCGCCAACGACAACCGGTAACTGGTACGGTACATGATGATACATATATATCACAATCTTATGCTTGAACGTAAGAAAAAGAGAATCGTATTATTTTGGCATGTCATAGGAAGCGGAACTCGAGAAGAAGAGGCAGAAGAAGAAAGAAGAGAAGAAGAAGAAGAAGTAGAAGAAAAGTTGGAACACAACGTCGTCCCATAGAATGGGAATTGGGACAATTTCGTACATGAAGAATTGGGACGAATGTAGTCACATAAAGAATAAGGAATTCGGGCACAATGTCGTCACATTAAGAGTAGGGATTGGGACACAGTGTTGTCACATTAAGAGTGGGGATTGGGACACAATGTCGTCACATGAAAAAATGGGGTATTGTCACTCAACCTAAATGGGTAATAATTGTGTTTTTTGTCTTCAAACAAAGACGACACTAGTGTAGTCCTGACCAAATAACAAAAGATGTACCGACAGCAAAATCTAAATTGATGAACACCACGGGGCACGGCGGGAGTTGAGAGAGGAAACAATGCAGAACAGATGATGGGCCTAACGAGACAAGCATGGACACAATTTGTTAAAATGAAATAGCAAACGTGCTAGTACTATATATCGACATCGTTGTTATCATCATCAAGTACCTTATCCGCTGGCGTAGATGATCATGTATCTCCATAACTTTCTATCTCCACAGTTGTTTATCAGTCTGTTCTTGAATCCTATCAATCCATCATCTTAACCTGTCTAACACATTTTCTCTTCTCTTTCCCTCTACTTCTTTAGCCCTCTCTGTGTCCAGTTGTTTCTAACTCTTCTCTTCTCATTACAAAGGACAGAAATTATTGTCTCCCCCTGATGTTGCTACAAGGTGTTTTATTCTCTTTGAATCTTGTCAAGAACATCGTTGATGATGTTTTAACTATCCGAACAAAAATACTCTACCATCTCCACATTGACGGTTAGTTTAGCACCATTTCATCATGTCTCTAACCTTGATGGTGCACCATTTCATCATGTCTCTAACCTTGATGGTGCACCATTTCATCATGTCTCTAACCTTGATGGTGCACCATTTCATCATGTCTCTAACCTTCATGGTGCACCATTTCATCATGTCTCTAACCTTCATGGTGCACCATTTCATCATGTCTCTAACCTTGATGGTGCACCATTTCATCATGTCTCTAACCTTGATGGTGCACCATTTCATCATGTCTCTAACCTTCATGGTGCACCATTTCATCATGTCTCTAACCTTCATGGTGCACCATTTCATCATGTCTCTAACCTTGATGGTGTACCATTTCATCATGTCTCTAACCTTGATGGTGCACCATTTCATCATGTCTCTAACCTTCATGGTGCACCATTTCATCATGTCTCTAACCTTCATGGTGCACCATTTCATCATGTCTCTAACCTTCATGGTGCACCATTTCATCATGTCTCTAACCTTCATGGTGCACCATTTCATCATGTCTCTAACCTTCATGGTGCACCAATCATCATGTCTCTAACCTTCATGGTGCACCATTTCATCATGTCTCTAACCTTCATGGTGCACCATTTCATCATGTCTCTAACCTTTATGGTGCACCATTTCATCATGTCTCTAACCTTCATGGTGCACCATTTCATCATGTCTCTAACCTTCATGGTGCACCATTTCATCATGTCTCTAACCTTCATGGTGCACCATTTCATCATGTCTCTAGCCTTCATGGTGCACCATTTCATCATGTCTCTAACCTTCATGGTGCACCATTTCATCATGTCTCTAACCTTCATGGTGCACCATTTCATCATGTCTCTAACCTTCATGGTGCACCATTTCATCATGTCTCTAACCTTGATGGTGCACCATTTCATCATGTCTCTAACCTTCATGGTGCACCATTTCATCATGTCTTTAACCTTCATGGTGCACCATTTCATCATGTCTCTAACCTTGATGGTGCACCATTTCATCATGTCTCTAACCTTGATGGTGCAGCCATAGATTCTGCTGTTCATTTCTTGATGTTTTCGATCCACTTTATTCTTTTTTGCCTCTACGTTTTACATTGTGCATTTCCCCTCCAAAATAACTTTCAACAGGTTATTTTGTGCAGGTTACTGTAAAGAAAAAAGTACCACACTAAATAAATGGAGAGAGAGAGAGAGAGAGAGAGAGAGAGTGAGAGAGAGACTACACCTACATTCTCCAACATATTGCAATCAAGCCCATACTCAAGTCTCAGGATTCGTTTCTCAACTCGTTTACTTGATGTCAGTGCTACCATTGTCATCACTGAACAGTCCCACAGCCTTGATAGTCGTTGTGAAATTCTTGATGACGTCGTCACAATTTTCTGTCACTCGATCAAGATATACTGTGTGAGATGTCACAAAGATTATTCCTGTCTATTCTTTGATATTGTCTCCTCCCGCTTCTTTAAATTAAAATATGGAAGCCTGAAAACTGTGGGGAATAGGAATAAGAAAGTTAGAAAGAAAAATCTGTTATTTTACGCAAGAATTGGGGCAGTGAAATGGTTGACAAACTGGCCCGAGGATGTTCCAGTGGCGGTGATGACCGAGGCGACTCCTTGAAAGACATGAATGATTGGATGTTGGAAATCGATGCTCGTATTAGTGAGGATGTTGTCTTGAGTCTATACGAGTTTTGCAACACAAACAACGAGCATGTAGCGAGTCTGCAATAACGTGTGCAAAATCAGCAAGCGTCTGGAGCCATATATTTGCATACACTTCGTCATTTGTTGAAGACGACTGAGTACCTATGGGCTTTCCCGGAATGATGTGGTATCGACTTTGACAATAATTGACATTGAAGTGTTACTTTTGTTTACTGCAACCTCTTCCTCTATAACACACGAAGTAATAGCTTTAGTAACAATTGTTATATGTCAAACTTAGAGGCGAAGGCGCGCCTCACAGCACCAGAGCTGGAAGTTGTCGGCGACCCAGAGCTGATGGTTTGCGCCAGGATTGGTGAACCAGAACCATCCAGACCCTGCTCCACTTCTCCTTGGTGCCTCTAGTAACGGACCAACCTGTCTAGTCTGGCCAAGCGAGTAGGGATCGAAGAGGGAAGACAACCCGGTACTCAAAAATGTCATGCTGAAGTCGGATGTCTTGGGCCGAAAGGCGCAAATATCACAGTTATACTGCAAACTACATCACAACGCAGACACGCCCACTTAACGTCCTTTTAAGGGCAGATGACGAAGAGGTATACTCCTTTAGTCATCGGGCGAACGCAGGCAAGCAAGCAAGCAGCATGTCAAACTTGTATACATTTGTAAAATAATGCAATAATGTATATCGTAAATTATGTTCATTATTATGTTCAGCTATAAATATGTCGCATGAAAGTAAAGTGTGTCCACATATATTCCTAAACGTGTTCCCAAAGTTTAATTAAATTGATATCCCTTAGATAATCTTAAATGTGTCCCCAAAGTACCATTAGTTTGAGAACTCTTTGATAGTCCTATCAGTGCCCCCTAGGTACCATAACGTTGAGTACTTTTGAAAGTCTTAAATGTGTCCCAAGGTAAAATTGCATCGATAGTCCTTTGATAATCGTATTTGTCTTAAATGCGCCCCAAAAGTACCACTAGCTTGAGAATATATGCCCCCAAAGAAACATTTGTTTGAGAACACTTTGATAGTCTTAAAGAAGCCCCCAAAGTGCCATTACTTTGAGAAGCATTGATCATTGCATTTGTGTTTAGCCGTCCATCAGATGTAATTTGTCTGTTAACATGGTTCCTAGACTTGCGACACAATTTGCTCTCCCTCAGTCAACAAATGTTTACCGTCTGCTACACTTGTTTACCTCTCTTTCTTCCTTGTATTAACATCAATCCTTCACTAGTGTCTTCTCGTTTCTCGAGCTTCAGCCTTCTTGAACTTCTCTGTGTGTTTTCATATTCTATTTTTTATGTCTACATTTTCAGTTGACTGCTTATACCTTTTTTAAAAAATCATTTTTCCTTTTCCAGTTTTCAGCGCCATTTCCTCTATTTTTCACTCATTCAGGTAATGTAGTTGTCAACATTGTGTCTGTAAGTTAGGGCTACTGAGCAAATCTTGAAAAACCATCACAGAGATGCCAGGCCTAAACTTTAATGGAAAGATAATCAATAACCTAAGATATGCTGATAATACTGTACTACTAGCAGAAAGTCCTAAAGACCTACAACAATTACTTAATTTTTCTCAATATTCCTATATGGTGCAGAAACATGGACATTAGACAAGAAAACAGAACAGAGAATTGAAGCCTTTGAGATGTGGATATATAGAAAAATAGGTACAATTGGGTGGAAAGAAAATAAAACAAACGATGAAGTTTTAAAACAACTCACACTGAAAAAGAGAACAACTGACACAATTCAAGCAAGACAAATGCTATTTTTGGACCATGTTAAAAGATACAACAGCCTACTAAAAGTAATCTTGGAGGGGAAAATACAGGGTAAAATATGTAGAGACAGACCAAGACTAACATGGACGAGTAAATTCAAAAGATGGACAAGTCAGCCTATGACAACCTGCATCATCAAAGCAAGAGAGAGCAGATTTGCGCTCCATGGTAGCCAACCTTCGTTGCGGAGATGGTACTCGATGAAGATGAAGTTAGGACTATCCTTATGATACTCTTGCCAAATTGATACTCATGTACTATGGATATTCACGAGCAAATGATATTCTTGACAATGCATGCTCACGAACAAAGGATACTCATGTACAATGTCCGATATCATTCGGATCTCTTTCCTGATAACACAGTACAACACACGGACTGCATACCACCGACGGTAGTTTCAGAAATTGGTTAATTACTGTTAAAAAATAATAGAGATTTTGACTTGTGTATTTTGATATCTAGCATATGCAGCTGGTTAGAGCCTATTCTTATCTTGTTATTTTTGTTCTACTGTTTCGGATTTCTTGTACGTGATCAGCTTGAACGTAGGACCTACTTTTTATTGTTTGCTTCACACAGGACTAGGCACTCGATTCTACCTGCATTAATATCAGGATCGCTGCCAGTCCGTTAAAGTTAATACAGTAATATGTAGCCATCAATTCATTCACTCATTTGTTATGTTCCAGTAACCTGCGATCCATTTAGATAATAGTCAAGTAACCTACGATCCATCTAGATAATATTCAAGTAACCTACGATCCATTTAGATAATAGTCAATTAACCTACGATCCATCTAGATAATATTCAAGTAACCTACGATCCATTTAGATAATAGTCAAGTAACCTACGATCCATCTAGATAATATTCAAGTAACCTACGATCCATTTAGATAATAGTCAAGCAACATACGATCCATTTAGATAATAGTCAAGTAACCTACGATCCATCTAGATAATATTCAAGTAACCTGCGATCCATTTAGATACTAGTCAAGTAACATACGATCCATTTAGATAATAGTCAAGCAACATACGATCCATTTAGATAATAGTCAAGTAACCTGCGATCCATTTAGATAATAGTCAAGTTTGTTTGTCTGCGTTCACTCGATGACTAAAATTAGATTTCTGTATCATCCGCTCTCAGAAGGGCGTTAAGCTGGCGTAGATGCGCCTTGTTGTGGTTTAGGGTGGTACTGAGAGATTTGCGCAAGTAACCTGCGATGATCTATTCAGATAACAGTCAAGTAACCTGCGCCCCTTATATAATAGCAACCAAGTAACCTGCGCCCCTTATATAATAGCAACCAAGTAACCTGCGCCCCTTATATAATAGCAACCAAGTAACCTGCGCCCCTTATATAATAGCAACCAAGTAACCTGCGCCCCTTATATAATAGCAACCAAGTAACCTGCGCCCCTTATATAATAGCAACCAAGTAACCTGTGCCCCTTATATAATAGCAACCAAGTAACCTGCACCCCTATATAGCAGCCAAGTAATCTGCGCCCCTATATAGCGGCCAAGTAATCTGCGCCCCTATATAGCAGCCAAGTAATCTGCGCCACTATATAGCAGCCAAGTAATCTGCGCCCCTATATAGCGGCCAAGTAACCTGCACCCCTATATAGCAACCAAGTAACCTGCACCCCTAAAAAGCAGTCAAGTAATCTGCGCCCCTATATAGCGGCCAAGTAATCTGCGCCCCTATATAGCAGCCAAGTAACCTGCACCCCTATATAGCAGCCAAGTAATCTGCGCCCCTATATAGCGGCCAAGTAATCTGCGCCCCTATATAGCAGCCAAGTAATCTGCGCCCTATATAGCAGCCAAGTAACCTGCACCCCTATATAGCAACCAAGTAACCTGCACCCCTATATAGCAGCCAAGTAATCTGCGCCCCTATATAGCGGCCAAGTAATCTGCGCCCCTATATAGCAGCCAAGTAACCTGCGCCCCTTATATAATAGCAACCAAGTAACCTGCACCCCTATATAGCAACCAAGTAACCTGCGCCCCTTATATAATAGCAACCAAGTAACCTGCACCCCTATATAGCAGCCAAGTAATCTGCGCCCCTATATAGCGGTCAAGTAATCTGCGCCCCTATATAGCAGCCAAGTAACCTGCGTCCCTCATATAGCAACCAAATATACCTGCGCCCCCATATAGCAACCAAGTAACCAGCGCCCCCCATATGGCGACCAAGTAACCTGCGTCCCTCATATAGCAACCAAATAACCTGCGCCCCCATATAGCAACCAAGTAACCTGCGCCCCTCATATAACAACCAAGTAACCTGCGCCCCCATATAACAACCAAGTAACCTTTGTCCCCCATATAACAACCAAGTAACCTGTGCCCCCCATATAACAACCAAGTAACCTGCGCCCCCCGTATAACAATCAAGTAACCTGTGCCCCCCATATAACAACCAAATAACCTGTACCCCCCCCCATATAACAACCAAATAACCTGCGCCCCCCATATAACAACCAAGTAACCCACGCCCCCCATATAGCAACCAAGTAACCCACGCCCCCCCATATAGCAACCAAGTAACCTGCGCCCCCTCATATAGCAACCAAGTTACCTGCGCCCCCTCATATAGCAACCAAGTTGCCTGCGCCTCCTCATATAACAACCAAGTTACCTGCGCCTCCTCATATAACAACCAAGTAACCTGCGTCCCCCATACAACAACCAAGTAACCTGCCCCGCGCCCCCCCACCCTATAACAATCAAGTAAACGGGTAAAGGCATCAAGAATCATTGGAATGGATGCTGCTGTAAAGATGATAATAATAATGAAAATTTAAACAGAAAGAAAAAAAAAGGGGGCATGGTATCAGCTTTACGTAGGTGAGAAAAAAAACAGTAGAAGGACGTTTCGGCCGAGTAGGCCTTCAGCGGGAACAATAAACAACAACATCATATCCTGTGCATATCCTCATATATTTTATATTGTTGTTGTTTGTTGTTTATTGTTTCATCTGAAGGCATGGTTGAGCGAAACGTCGTTCTGCTTTTGTTTTGTTTCCATCTACGTAAAGCTGCTACCATACCACTCTTTCCCATCTACGTAAAGCTGCTACCATACCACTGTTTCCAATCTACGTAAGCTGCTATCATACCACCCTTTCCCATCTACGTAAAGCTGCTACCATACCACCCTTTCCCATCTACGTAAAGCTGCTACCATACCACTGTTTCCCATCTACGTAAAGCTGCTACCATACCACCCTTTCCCATCTACGTAAAGCTGCTACCATACCACTGTTTCCCATCTGCGTAAAGCTGCTACCATACCACTGTTTCCCATCTACGTAAAGCTGCTACCATACCACTGTTTCCCATCTGCGTAAAGCTGCTACCATATCACTGTTTCCCATCTACGTAAAGCTGCTACCATACCACTGTTTCCCATCTACGTAAAGCTGCTACCATACCACGGTTTCCCATCAACGTAAAGCTGCTACCATACCACTGTTTCCCATCTATGTAAAGCTGCTACCATACCACTGTTTCCCACCTACGTAAAGCTGCTACCATACCACTGTTTCCCATCTACGTAAAGCTGCTACTATACCACTGTTTCCCATCTATGTAAAGCTGCTACCATACCACTGTTTCCCATCTACGTAAAGCTGCTACCATACCACTGTTTCCCATCTTTAAAAAATGTTCATTAGCAACCAAGCAACCTACCTAGCCTAACTTCTCCCCCACCCCCCTTTTTCCCTATATTAACCAAATAACGTACGGACCCCCCAACCCCATGTAATAAATAGCCAAACAAACTACAAACCCCTTTATAGCTGCCACATAAACTAGACGGTAAAACTCTCCTGGTGAAATCTCCTGTAAAAATAGTTGGTGTAATTAACAGTAAGCTCTTCTACTCCACAGTAAATACTTGTCGAACGTCTTTGGTACCGCGACACACGAGTTGGGAACCGTAACTCTAGAGCTCCGCAGACCTAGAAGTTGTGTATGTGAGTGTTTCTGTCAATGTAGTTGCGCGATCGCTGTAGAGTTAATTTTATAACTGACGTCATTACCCGTATATCGTACCACGTCCATCACGGCAGTTATCTCTCCCCCAGAAGTAGCAGACAGATATATCTGCCTAGCCAAAAGTGAAATGCCTCACAACAAGACGCGAGGAAAAGGAAAACTCTGACTAATTATCTGGCCGTCTGAAACTATCGTGGCTTGCTCCTAGCTTCTCTTTTCCCCAACGCGTAATTTTTATCTCCCCTTACTCTCAGGGAACATAATCTCAATCCTGATGACCCGGATACAATTCTCTGAATAAAATCCTGGGTTGGCACAGCAATTTTAGATAAACATTATTTATTTTCTTTTGTGGGGGAAAAGTAGAATCTCTTCAGTGGCGGACCCCCAGTGTAGGTCGTCCATGGGCTGGTGCACGAACATTTCCAATTGCTGCTTCACAGTTGTTTGTCTGTGCTACTTTAGTTCATTTGCTCATTTGTGTCTTTTCATGAATATAAAATACACAAGCTTCTTCTATTTTACATTCCAAGTGATTAGATGAAGCTGTATTCTAGAATGTAAAAAAAAAAAAAAAAAGTGTGGTTAAATACAATAATATATTTATTTGACTATATTCCTTGATTGCATATCCCGAAACCCTCTGATGTCTTTATCTAGTCTATATCCACGGCTCCTCAGCTTCGTTATTCACACCTTCAGTCAACATATTTTCCATTTCTTCCCCTCTCCTCTGATCACGTGGCTTGGTTCAAACCCCCCCTCCCCCCTAATACTCTCTCTCTCTCTCTCTCTCTCTCTCTCTCTCTCATTCAGATCTACAGCTGAGTAATTTTAATTTATGATGTTCCTGTAAAAGAGGTCTAGCTACTCTAGAGCATGTATTTTAGTTGATCTTCGTTTCATTGTCCGTTTCTGTGTTCGTGTTTTCTGAAGAAAGCCACATAAAGACCGAAACATCATGATCTTGTTTTGTTTCCCTTTTGTAAAACTGTACTATACATTGTAGGAGTATACGTGATACCCCACCACCTGCTCCTTGCTACCAGCTTTACCGCAGCATTGCAATATTTGAATGTTCTCTGATGATTTTATCTTTTGATCTTTTCATTGCGAGCATTAGTTACTAAAGTATCGGTCTAAACATAAATGTTTACTTTATCTGAAAAAAAAATGTTTAGTGTCTGGTGTCACAAATTAAAACCACTTACATAAAATATCAATTATAATAATAAGAAGACTGCGCTAGACCCAGGACATCTTCATCCATATACGCTGCTAAATTTACAAGAATAGAACTAAAATGCCACTTCTAGATGACAACAACCAGTCGTGCTCTAAAACATACGCGCATGTTAGCTGGAGGTACTCTCTTTCTGTACCATTTGTTATATGTCCAAAAGTGTGAACCAATTCAATTGTGTTATGCCTAATTTGTTTATAAAATCTGGCATATTTTGATTTGTGTACGTGAACTGCTTGCCTCTATTTGCCACTGCATATCTACACGCACCATCTCAAAAGTGTCTCCTTGCAACCAACTACACTACCTTGCCGTAATAATGGTTCCTTCTCTTACCTTTAGTTTGATGAATATACGATGAAGTCTTAAACCAACTGAGAATTAAACGAGAACTACTAAACACAATTCAAAGAAGAAAAATGAGATATTTGGGACATGTTAAAAGACAGAACAGCCTACTAGAAGTAATCTTGGAAGAGAAAGTACACGGTAAAAGAGGCAGAGGCAGACCGAGACTAACATGGACGGGTGGCATCAAAAGATGGACAAGTCAGCCTTTGACAACCTGCACTATCAAAGCAAGAGAAGAGCGGAATGGCGCTCCATGGTAGCCCACCTTCGTTGCGGAGATGGTACAGAATGATGAATGATCTTTTGTTCAAAAGACAAGCTTATCGTTGAATTATATGATATCGAGGTTTATAATGAAACAGTTTATTCTTAATCCTATCCTCAACCTAAACTAAACCGTTGGCCACGAAGCCAAGCTGTAAACATAAACTCTAAACATGGAATGTCTAAATGAATTTAAATATCTGAGAACAATGTTAACCTCAGATGGCGGATGTACAACAAAGGTGAGATGCAGAATGGCTCAGACAAAAGCAACTTTCCAAAAAATGAGGAAGATACTGTGCAATCCATTTTTGACAATAGAAACAAAAAAAGAGTTCTTAAATGTTATGTAGAACCAGTTTTTTTAACATATGGATGTGAGTCATGGACAATAGGACAACAGACAAGAAAATCACTGGAGGCTGTAGAAATGTGGTTTTACAGAAGAATGTTGAGAATACCATGGACAGCTAAGAAGAGTAATGAAAACGTTCTGAAAGAGGCCAAATAAAAAAGAGAGCTAATTTCCAATATTAGGAAAAAACAATCATCATTTTTTGGCCATGTAATGAGAAGAGAACAACTGGAGTATATTGTAACAACTGGGAAAATTGAGGGACAAAGGGAAGCAAAGAGAAAAGATAGCAGACAGCTTAAGAGAATGGCTTGGCAGAAGGTCACCAAAGAAATGATAAATAAACTGTCGTGATCGAAGGTTGTGGAAGAGACATGATCACCTACGCCAGCAGGCCCGGTACCTGATGATGATGAAACATGAAATATAGTGAGCTCAATTTTGATGGAGAGAAGTAACAAGCATCGTCAACACCCCAAGTATTTCAACTTGCCAATGACATGAGTTCTCTTTTCTTGGATACAAAGAAAACAAACACCACAATGTTTCTCTTTCGTTAGAAAAATACAATGAAATAAAAATGAAGAAACTTAACGGTACGCCCCTGATTTCCAGATATCTCCTCAATAATTTTGGCTCTAAGATGAACTTGGCAGACCCTAAACATTCAGCATTTCAAGAAAGGTAGGCTGGAAACAAACAAAAAGGAAATAACTGAAGAAGTGAGAAATTCTTGGCTTCCTAATTCAAAATAGAATGGGAATTGACAAAGAACTGTCCCGAACACAGTGAAGTTGTTATATTACTATAACATTCAGAACAGTAGTCACAGTTAATAGTTATATTACTATAAACCACAGCCATAGTGATGTAGCTATATAACCCGTAGTCACAGTGAAAATAGCTAATATTACTATTGCTCCAAGATACAGTGAAGTAATTACATTACTATAAACCTTCAATCACAGTGAATTGGGTACTTTACTATAACAACTCAATCACAGTGAAGTAATTACATTACTATAACCCTCAATCACAGTGAAGTAATTACATTATGATAACCCTCAATCACAGTGAAGTAATTACATTACTATAACCCTCAATCACAGTGAAGTAATTACATTACTATAACCCTCAATCACAGATAAGTAATTACATTATTATAACCCTCAATCACAGTGAAGTAATTACATTACCATAACCCTCAAACACAGTGAAGTGGCTGCATTACTACTACAACCATTAATCACAGTGAAGTAATTACATTACTATAACCCTCATTCACAGAGAAGTGGTTACATTCCTATAACCCTCATTCACAGAGAAGTGGTTACATTCCTATAACCCTCAATCCCAGTGAAGTGGTTACATTCCTATAACCCTCAATCCCAGTGAAGTAGTTACATTACTATAACCCTCAATCCCAGTGAAGTAGTTACATTACTATAACCCTCATTCACAGAGAAGTGGTTACATTCCTATAACCCTCAATCCCAGTGAAGTAGTTACATTCCTATAACCCTCATTCACAGAGAAGTGGTTACATTCCTATAACCCTCAATCCCAGTGAAGTAGTTACATTCCTATAACCCTCAATCCCAGTGAAGTAGTTACATTACTATAACCCTCAATCCCAGTGAAGTAGTTACATTCCTATAACCCTCAATCCCAGTGAAGTAGTTACATTCCTATAACCCTCAATCCCAGTGAAGTAGTTACATTCCTATAACCCTCAATCCCAGTGAAGTAGTTACATTCCTATAACCCTCAATCCCAGTGAAGTAGTTACATTACTAAACTCTAGACAAAAAAAACAAAAAACAAACTAACAAACAAACAAAACAGAAATGAAAAGCCACACGGGAACTAACTACGCTATACGGAGCTTAGCCATATCCTATAATGTATAATAGTCAATTATTAAGTAGTTATTACTCTTTCAGTGATATCTGTCCCCTACGGTTACACTGTTATCATTAGATTTAGTTCAGAGACGAGAAATGGGACTATTGTAAGCCCTGATGTTTCTACAGCAAGTGAGGACATGACAATATTGGTTCATATCAAAGTCTGTTCTGACGGGTTTCAGGAATGTTCACTTCGGCTGAAGTTGTTTTTCCTCATAAAAAGCTATAGTCTTCCTATTCCAGGCGGAATGATTAGCAATAACAATCCTTCAATCATGATTGAATAAGAATTCTTTAGTGTCGGCTTTTGTTTGATTTTTAGCTAGTTATTATGGTTGGTCGAAGGCCCCGGTATCACTGCAAACAAATGGGAATCTATAATTGCTCACCCGCTGTGTCAGTGGAATCATTCGAATTAACATCTCATCCAATATCCAAACAAATCAAGGCATTGCATTCCCCATCGTAGCAAACACAGCACACGCCTAAAGACATAAGGCGTATTATAACACCGACAGTGAACGCATCTGATTGTCCTTCGTCATAAAATATCATCATTCATCGTAAGCAATCTGAATATTGAAACACCATCCGGATGAGACACACAGCTGACGGTGTGCACCGAGCACTACTCAGTAGCTCCGGCTGCGAACCAGACTTGGAATACGAAGAAACTGCAACAAGGAAAATTTTTTAGACAGTAACTCAACCGTTACCTGTCACCTATCCGCCATATTGACCGGAAGTCCCTTTGAACTGGTTCTCCTATCTGCTTACTGTGATTTTCTGTTTTGATTCTTTTCACAACATATCTTCTCTGATAGACGATGCATGATATTGTATAGACACCACGTGCTATGTCACCTCAGCTGTAAGTCATCATACCATGGTTCGCATGCATGAAATGTTATTTTTTTGACACGACATCAGTTGGCACCAAATGTTAGCAGTTTTACCGTACATGTTGGAGTGCTTCTCAGCCCTGACGTGGCTACTGTAAACAATCCATTAGTTCGATTCTTGGGGTGAATGATAACTGAAATGTTCTAGGAATGGACTCATGCGTGACACATTGACTGAAGTCACAAGTTCTGGGCATCTAGAGGTTTTATTGACACGTGAACTTAACCCGCTTCCCACGAGTTAGGCATTTCATATCCAGATATTCCGCAATCATGTTGTCAATGCCGCAGTCATTTTGTGTTAATACAAAGGCGTTTTGTTAATCCCGCAGTCATTTTGTGTTAATACAAAGGCGTTTTGTTAATCCCGCAGTCATTTTGTGTTAATACAAAGGCGTTTTGTTAATCCCGCAGTCATTTATTAATGTTGCAGTCATTTATTAATGTTGCAGTCATTTTGTGTTAATACAAATGCGTTTTGTTAATCCCGCAGTCATTTATTAATGTATTGCAGTCATTTTGTGTTAATACAAAGGCTTTTTGTTAATCCCGCAGTCATTTATTAATGTTGCAGTCATTTTGTGTTAATACAAAGGCGTTTTGTTAATCCCGCAGTCATTTATTAATGTTGCAGTCATTTTGTGTTAATACAAAGGCGTTTTGTTAATCCCGCAGTCACTTATTAATGTTGCAGTCATTTTTCAAAGTTGCAGTCTTTTTTTTTTATCCCACAGTCATTTTGTTAATTCCGCAGTCATTTTTTAAATACCACAGTCATTTGTTATTGCCAGTCATTACTTAATCACCAGTAATTTGTTAGTGCCGTAGATATATTTTTTTATGGATCAGTCATTTAGTTAATGCTGCAATAATTTTTATGCCACAGTCATTTTGTTAAGGCACAGTCATTTGTTAATCCCGTTGTCATTTGTTTATGTCGCAGTCATTTTGTTAATCCCGTAGTCATTTGTTTATGTCGCAGTTATTTTGTTAATCCCGTAGTCATGTGTTTATGCTGCAGTTATTTTGTTAATCCCGTAGTCATGTGTTTATGTCGCAGTTATTTTGTTAATCCCGTAGTCATGTGTTTATGTCGCAGTTATTTTGTTAATCCCGTAGTCATGTGTTTATGTCGCAGTTATTTTGTTAATCCCGTAGTCATGTGTTTATGTCGCAGTTATTTTGTTAATCCATAGTCATGTGTTTATGTCGCAGTTATTTTGTTAATCCCGTAGTCATGTGTTTATGTCGCAGTTATTTTGTTAATCCCGTAGTCATTTGTTTATGTCGCAGTTATTTTGTTAATCCCGTAGTCATTTGTTTATGTCGCAGTTATTTTGTTAATCCCGTAGTCATGTGTTTATGTCGCAGTTATTTTGTTAATCCCGTAGTCATTTGTTTATGTCGCAGTTATTTTGTTAATCCCGTAGTCATTTGTTTATGTCGCAGTTATTTTGTTAATCCCGTAGTCATGTGTTTATGTCGCAGTTATTTTGTTAATCCCGTAGTCATGTGTTGATGTGGCAGTTATTTTGTTAATCCCGTAGTCATTTGTTTATGTCGCAGTTATTTTGTTAATCCCGTAGTCATGTGTTTATGTCGCAGTTATTTTGTTAATCCCGTAGTCATTTGTTTATGTCGCAGTTATTTTGTTAATCTCGTAGTCATTTGTTTATGTCGCAGTTATTTTGTTAATCCCGTAGTCATGTGTTTATGTCACAGTTATTTTGTTAATCTCGTAGTCATTTGTTTATGTCGCAGTTATTTTGTTAATCCTGTAGTCATGTGTTTATGTTGCAGTTATTTTGTTAATCCCGTAGTCATGTGTTTATGTCGCAGTTATTTTGTTAATCCCGTAGTCATGTGTTTATGTCGCAGTTATTTTGTTAATCCCGTAGTCATGTGTTTATGTCGCAGTTATTTTGTTAATCCCGTAGTCATGTGTTTATGTCGCAGTTATTTTGTTAATCCCGTAGTCATGTGTTTATGTCGCAGTTATTTTGTTAATCCCGTAGTCATGTGTTTATGTCGCAGTTATTTTGTTAATCCCGTAGTCATGTGTTTATGTCGCAGTTATTTTGTAATCCGTAGTCATGTGTTTATGTCGCAGTTATTTTGTTAGTGCCGCGGGTATTATTTTCATACCACATTCATCTTGTTACGGTCGCAGCATTTATTTAATGCCACAGTCATTTCTTTAAATGCACTCACTCACTCACTCACTCACTCACTCACTCACTCACTCACTCACTCACTCACTCACTCACTCACTCACTCACTCACACACACACACTCTCTCTCACACACTCTCTCTCACACACTCTCTCTCACACTCTCTCTCTCACACACTCTCTCTCACACACTCACTCACACACACTCACACACACACACTCACACACACACTCACACACACACTCACACACACTCACACACAGAATTTGTATTTTAAAAACAAAAATCACTCTCTCTGCCGGCTTGTTTCTGGTCTCATTTCCATTTGGCTTTTATGGTGAATTCATCGACCGGACGAGAATTTCCATTTCGATCTTCAATGTTACTACCAAACGAGCTTTCGTGAGGTCGACGTTTGACATCATTGTGAGCAGTGGCGTACCGAGTGCATTGTTTGCACAATTCAAGTAAAAAATGCACTTCAACATTCGCCAGATAGCTGGAGTCCACGACCCGAGGCACTGCCATGAGTTCTAGAACAACAATAGAGTCATTAGCGATAATTGGTTGAGAAAAGTGACATTTATGAACTAAAAACACAAAAAGAAAAATAAAATACTTTCATGTTATAATAATAATTGTGATTGATGATAATGAAATGATAGACAATGGTGAAAGAAAGCAGCAAGAAGGGTCTTAGTCTAAATAGTAAGACAACAAAATTAATGGTAAAATCGATGAAAAATTATCACCATTATTCAACACAAAATTAGAGGGACACATTTGAAACAAGTGTAGAACGCAAAATACTTGAGTACAATAATAACACCAGACGGGAGATGCAGCACAGAAATAAAAAGCTGAGTAGCACAGGCCAAAGCAGCATTTCAGAAAATGATGGACATCTTGCGCAACAAGTCTAGATCGACATTTTTCGGACACATCATATGCAGATGAAAGTTGGAACATATTTGGTTACAACTGGCAAAACATATGGAGAGAGAGAGAGAGAGAGAGAGAGAGAGAGATGTTATTGACCATAATGTTTACAGACCTTCAACACATACTTGTTGGGGTAATATGGTCAATATTACGTCCGTGCCGCTTTACTTTCTCAGGAAAAAAATTCCGGTACCCATTTAAGGCTGGGTGAACCGGGAAGCCGTCGATCAGGATCAAACCCGACCTCTTGTCCTTTGTTGTAAAGTTCACTAACCACTAAGCTATTACGGTTCCCATTTTATCCAAGGGTGTTTTCCAGAACATAGACCAAAGCTCTTTTTTTTAATGGTTATGGTTAGTCGAAGGCCCCGGTATCACTGCACAAGAATTAAAATCCATAATTGCTAAACCGCCCGTGCCAGTGGAATCATCAGAATTACTGTCCCATCTCATTGAATGATTCAAACAAAGAAAGGCAGTCGCAGTCCCCCATCATAACAGCTACAGCACACGCCAAAAGACATACGGCGAATCGGCACCAAAGCCCTATGTGCTCATACATCAGCGGTTGAAGATAAAAATAAATAACTGGCTAACACAAAAACAATGAGCTCTAGAAGTAGGAAATAACAGGAAGGAAATAACACGAAGGGCTTCTCCCTGTTAGTCTCTCCAGCCTCTCATTTTTAATGGGAGATTGTCTACTCTTCCAACCGCTACTGGTTGTGAGTGAAACGAGCTAAACCCTCGATAACATAATGCATTTATTTCCACCACTCTCTCTCTCTCTCTCTCTCTCTCTCTCTCTCTCTCTCTCTCTCTCTCTCTCTCTCTCATTTCTCCTGCACTTTGACCTGAGCTTGTGTTCTTTCCACATCTCACCCCCTCTCATTCTTATCTCTCATTTTTTTAAAAATTCCTTTAAAAAAATCTCTCTCTCTCTCTCTCTCTCTCTCTCTCTCTCTCTCTCTCTCTCTCTCTCTTTCTTTTGAATTCTCCACCAGTTATTTTTCTTTTTATCTCTTTTTACCAAACTCGATTAGATGCCAGTAGAGAGTTCAGGCTGTTTGCACAGGTCAGTAATTTAAGGCTCCAGCCAGACTAGGCATAAGGAAATTGCTGGCCTTGTTGTTATGTACTGCAAACATTAATTATTGAAAGGTTCTGCCTTGTGTCTGTTTATTGTGTAACGTATGGTTGGAGGCTATGGCGAGGGGCGTAATAGAGGAGGATGCTAAATGAGTAGGAGTTTCTTTCTTTTTTTTTCCTTAATGAAAAGAGTTATTGGAGTAGAGAGATAGAAAGTGGTAGTCAGTTTTTGAAGTTTGGACGTAAGAAAGAAGCTATTGGTTGAAGGTTACTTATCAGTTAGGGAACCGCGATAGCTCAGTGGTTCGTCAACTGGACTACAAAGGACAAGGGTAGGGTTCGATCCCAATCGACGGCGTCCTGTTCACCCAGCCTTTAATGGGTACCTGCTTTTTTCTGGGAAAGTAAAGCGGCACGGGCGTAATACAGACCACATTACCCCAAAAATCATGTTCCGAAGGTCTGTAAAATTTATGGTCACTAACACCATATTCCCTATACGCCACTTGGCGTGACGGGGGCTCTTTTCTTTACTTTAATTATCAGTTAGTGGGGATATTGATGGAAATGGTATATTGAGTTTATAAATAGAGAGAGAGAGACGGGGTAAGTTAGATACTGGTATAGACTAGACGGTCTATCGATTTAAAGACATAAGCATAGCAGTTTTAGAGATGTGCATAATGTAATGTATGGTCAGTTAATAGTTTAATAAATAGAGAAAGAGAGAAAGAGCAGTTTATAAATATGGAGAAAGAGTAATATAGTCAATTTATATATATATATATATATATATATATATATATATATATATTATATATATATGAAGATAAGATAAAGATATCAATTTATTGAACGTTAAAGGAGAGGATAAAGATATCAGTTTATAGTGAAATAGGAAAATGAAGCAATTTAGTTAAAAGTCACTATATACTTTTATAAAGATAACTCTTGAGATATCAATATATAGAGTTGAAATAAGCTAGTTGAGTAATCTATTTATAACTGATGAGAATAGGAATGACAATGAAATCTGTTGATAGAAATGTAGATTTGAGGAAGTGATTCAATCAGTTTTATAGAGATCGAAGACGCAGAATACAATATTAATAAATGCAAAATAATAGAGGAAATTGTTCGACGATGAGTTATTGATGTAATCAATTATTGAAGATAATTAATGATAGATGTATTGATGCAATCAATTATTGGAGATAATTAATGATAGATGTATTGATGCAATCAATTATTGGAGATAATTAATGATAGACGTATTGATGCAATCAATTATTGGAGATAATTAATGATAGATGTATTGATGCAATCAATTATTGGAGATAATTAATGATAGATGTATTGATGTAATCAATTATTGAAGATAATTAATGATAGATGTATTGATGCAATCAATTATTGGAGATAATTAATGATAGATGTATTGATGCAATCAATTATTGGAGATAATTAATGATAGATGTATTGATGCAATCAATTATTGGAGATAATTAATGATAGATGTATTGATGCAATCAATTATTGGAGATAATTAATGATAGATGTATTGATGCAATCAATTATTGGAGATAATTAATGATAGATGTGATGCAATCAATTATTGGAGATAATTAATGATAGATATGATGCAATCAATTATTGGAGATAATTAATGATAGATGTATTGATGCAATCAATTATTGGAGATAATTAATGATAGATATGATGCAATCAATTATTGGAGATAATTAATGTTAGATATAATGATAGATATATTGATAGATATATTGATGCAATCAATTTTTAGAGATACGAGATAAGTAAGAGGCATCGATTTACTATAGCTAAATCAATCGATGTACGTAAAGATTCATAGAGTGTACCATCAATCGATGTACAAAGATTCATAGAGTGTACCACTAATCGATGTACGTAAGATTCATAGAGTGTACCATCAATCGATGTACGTAAAGATTCATAGAGTGTGCCACCAATCGATGTACATAAAGATTCATAGAGTGTACCATCAATCAATGAAAAGATGGAGTAAAATTTAGCGTCAGGTTAGCTAAGTAGCGATGCGGGGACGACACAACATAATGATGATGGTTAATTCAGACAAAGACGGAGAGAATAGTAGGTGGGATGGCGTGGAATGAAGAAACGGGGCGATGAATATGCCCCTAATGAGGTCACTGTTGTTAAATAGAAACGTACCGCAACAGACGAAAGATACCGGTTCAAGCACCCAAAAGACACCAAGATACACCGGCTGGGATTGATAGCAATAACAAACACAGATGGCCCCGTTGTTCACTCCCCTGATGTGACGACGTGGCGGTATGCAACGTTTATTAAGTTCAAAGTTGCAGTCTGGAAGAGGTCGTTGATAACGCAAACAAAAAAAATTACATATATTTGCGTTTTTTTTTTTTTTTAAATGGAACTCACTCTGCGACAGTTCGCCTCCATCTTGTTTTGTTCTCTGACGTGGCCTGTGTGTGAGAGATGGCCATTCCCGCCTTGTTATTGTTCTGATTCAGGGAAAAGGGAGAGAACCCTGGACGTCAAATTGACAGGTACTGTCAACGTGAAACGTTCTCATCTTTCATTTTAAAAATTGCGTTCTTTATGGGATCGACGATGAATGCTATGAGTTGTATAGAAGAAGTTGACTGGCCAAGTACTGGTTTGTTGCTTCAATTAGCACATTTTTTTGGGGTAACGAACATTTGAGTTTTCGTTGACTGACTCACTCATTCACTCACTCATTCATACATTTTCTACGCTGACTCACTGTTATACTCACTCATTCACCTCACTCATTCACTTATATATTCGTTCCGCTCACTCACTTTCATACTCACTTTACCATAACTCACTGCCGTTCACTCACTCACTCACTCACTCACTCACTCACTCACTCACTCACTTTCATACTCATCAGTATTCGCTGCCACTCACTCCACTGACTCACTTTCATACTCATCAGTATTCGCTGCCACTCACTCTACTGACTCACTTTCTACTCATCAGTATTCGCTGCCACTCACTCCACTGACTCACTTTCATACGCACTCACCAGTATTCGCTGCCACTCACTCCACTGACTCACTTTCATACTCATCAGTATTCGCTGCCACTCACTCCACTGACTCACTTTCATACGCACTCACCAGTATTCGCTGCCACTCACTCCACTGACTCACTTTCATACGCACTCACCAGTATTCGCTGCCACTCACTCCACTGACTCACTGTCATACTCACCAGTATTCGCTGCCACTCACTCCACTGACTCACTTTCATGCGCACTCACCAGTATTCGCTGCCACTCACCCCACTGACTCACTTTCATACTCATCAGTATTCGCTGCCACTCACTCCACTGACTCACTTTCTACTCATCAGTATTCGCTTCCACTCACTCCACTGACTCACTTTCATACGCACTGACAAGTATTCGCTGCCACTCACTCCACTGACTCACTTTCATACTCATCAGTATTCGCTGCCACTCACTCCACTGACTCACTTTCATACTCATCAGTATTCGCTGTCACTCACTCCACTGACTCACTTTCATACTCATCAGTATTCGCTGCCACTCACTTTCATACTCATCAGTATTCGCTGCCACTCACTCCACTGACTCACTTTCATACTCATCAGTATTCGCTGCCACTCACTCCACTGACTCATTTTCATACTCATCAGTATTCGCTGCCACTCACTCCACTGACCCACTGTCATACTCACCAGTATTCGCTGCCACTCACTCCACTGACTCACTTTCATACGCACTCACCAGTATTCGCTGCCACTCACCCCACTGACTCACTTTCATACGCACTCACCAGTATTTCGCTGCACTCACCCCACTGACTCACTTTCATACGCACTCACCAGTATTCGCTGCCACTCACTCACTTCATACGCACCATTTTTCGCTGCAACCCACTCACCCACTCACTTTCAACTCAGTCGCCAACTAACTCGTTGGCACTCACTTGTACACCCATTAACTCACTAACTCACTCACTAATTAACTAAGTCATTAATTTATCCTCTATCAGTCGGTGGTCCTCAGGTGTCAGCAACCAGCTTCGCTCCATCTCTGTCTTTGGCAGCTTCCTAAGAGTATGTTATTGATGTGTCCTGCCCACCCCATCTCTGTGTCTGCCCGCCCGATTTCTGTGTCTGCCCTCCCAATCTCTGTCTGCCCGCCCCATCTCTGTGTCTGCCCGTCCAATCTCTGTGTCTGCCCGTCCCATCTCTGTGTCTGCCCGTCCCATCTCTGTGTCTGCCCGCCCCATATCTGTGTCTGCCCGTCCCAATCTCTGTGTCTGCCCGTCCCATCTCTGTGTCTGCCCGTCCCAATCTCTGTGTCTGCCCGTCCCATCTCTGTGTCTGCCCGCCCCATCTCTGTGTCTGCCCGCCCAATCTCTGTGTCTGCCCGCCTTATCTCTGTGTCTGCTCGCCCCATCTCTGTGTCTGCCCGTCCCATCTCTGTGTCTGCCCGCCCAATCTCTGTGTCTGCCCGCCCCATCTCTGTGTCTGCTCGCCCCATCTCTGTGTCTGCCAGTCCCATCTCTGTGTCTGCCCGTCCCATATCTGTGTCTGCCCGTCTCATCTCTGTGTCTGCCTCTCTATCTCTGTGTCTGCCCGCACTATCTCTGTTTCTGCCCGCACTATATATGTGTCTGCCCGCCTTATCTCTGTGTCTGCTGCCCTATCTCTGTGTCTGCCCGTCCCATCTCTGTGTCTGCCTCTCTATCTCTGTATCTGCCCGTCTATCTCTGTGTCTACTCGCCCTATCTCTGTATTTGCCAGCCCCATTTCTGTGTCTACCCGCCCCATCTCTGTGTGTGCCCGTCCCATCTCTGTGTCTGCCCGCCCCATATCTGTGTCTGCCCGTCCCAATCTCTGTGTCTGCCCGTCCCATCTCTGTGTCTGCCCGTCCCAATCTCTGTGTCTGCCCGTCCCATCTCTGTGTCTGCCCCCCCATCTCTGTGTCTGCCCGCCCAATCTCTGTGTCTGCCCGCCTTATCTCTGTGTCTGCTCGCCCCATCTCTGTGTCTGCCCGTCCCATCTCTGTGTCTGCCCGCCCAATCTCTGTGTCTGCCCGCCCCATCTCTGTGTCTGCTCGCCCCATCTCTGTGTCTGCCAGTCCCATCTCTGTGTCTGCCCGTCCCATATCTGTGTCTGCCCGTCTCATCTCTGTGTCTGCCTCTCTATCTCTGTGTCTGCCCGCACTATCTCTGTGTCTGCCCGCACTATATATGTTCTGCCCGCCTTATCTCTGTGTCTGCTCGTCCCATCTCTGTGTCTGCCCGTCCCATCTCTGTGTCCTGCCTCTCTATCTCTGTATCTGCCCGTCTAATCTCTGTGTCTGCTCGCCCTATCTCTGTATTTGCCAGTCCCATCTCTGTGTCTGCCCGTCCCATCTCTGTGTCCTGCCCGCCCAATCTCTGTGTCTGCCCGCCCCATCTCTGTGTCTGCTCGCCCCATCTCTGTGTCTGCCCGTCCCATATCTGTGTCTGCCCGTCCCATATCTGTGTCTGCCTCTCTATCTCTGTGTCTGCCCGCACTATCTCTGTGTCTGCCCGCACTATATATGTGTCTGCCCGCCTTATCTCTGTGTCTGCTCGTCCCATCTCTGTGTCTGCCCGTCCCATCTCTGTGTCTGCCTCTCTATCTCTGTATCTGCCCGTCTAATCTCTGTGTCTGCTCGCCCTATCTCAGTATTTGCCAGTCCCATCTCTGTGTCTACCCGCCCCATCTCTGTGTCTGCCCGTCCCAATCTCTGTCTACCCGTCCCAATCTCTGTGTCTGCCCGTCCCATCTCTGTGTCTGCCCGTCCCAATCTCTGTGTCTGCCTCTCTATCTCTGTATCTGCCCGTCTAATCTCTG
>JAVIAB010000108.1:29603403-29653403 GCA_032433765.1 Megaustenia siamemsis | reverse complement strand
AGCTTGCTTTGCTATTCGATTATTATCTCTTCTCATCACATGTCCAACGTATGACCATCGTCTTTTCTTTATTACTGAAGATATTAGTGGTTGATTGGCGATTTCTCTAATTTCCTCGTTTGTTTTGAATTCGTTCCATTCTATACCAAGTATTTTCCTTAGACATTTATTTTCGAATGCGTTCAACTTTGTTTCTATATCTCTTGTTGTTTTCCAGCTTTCACACGCATACGTAAGGGTTGATAGTACATTTGATTTGAATAGCCTAAGTTTTGTGTTTGTGCTAATGAGTTTTGATTTCCACAACTTTTCAAGGCTTCTGAAAGACATTGCTGCTTTAGCCAGTCTGATTCTAATTTCTTTGCTCGTATCCCCTTCTCGATCAATGTGACTTCCAAGATAGATAAAGTGATCGATCTCTTCTACTGGTTTGTTTTCCATGTATATTTTGTCACTTGTTGGAATTAAACTTTTCATGACTTTAGTCTTTTCATGATTGACCTCAAGCCCAATTTTGCTGGCTATTGATGATAGTTCATTTGTGTTTTCCTGCATCGTTTTTATCTGACTGCTGATGAGAACTATGTCATCAGCAAAGTCGAGGTCCTCCAAATGGTCTCCTTGTATCCATTCGATGCCTTTATTACCAGTGCAGCATTTCTTCATTATGAAGTCCATAACAATTCCAAATAACAAGGGCGATAAAATACATCCTTGTTTAACCCCAGTTTCTATTGGGAAACATTCGCTCACTTCCAGAATACGTATTCTGAAAACACGACAGTGAAAATATAAAGAATGACACTGGCGCCCTAACTCCAGAGACCTACTTATAGGTATTGATATGATTCCAGTATAATTCTTCTTCTTCTTTCCTTCCTCATTTGCTTTTTAGCGTCGAATGGAGATATAAATTGCGGACTTGAGCTCTTCTGTTCGCCTCAGCTGCTGTTATGTCTCCTACTGCTTCTGATATTCCGTCGATCCATGTAGTGGTCGTCCCTTGAGTCTGCTGTTCTCGCAACGTTTACTTAGGGCTCGTTGTGTTGTGTTTTGATCACTCTGCATTGTCACATGGCCAGACACTTTTATCTGTTGTTTCTTTATCTATTCTACGGCGGGGATTATTCCTAACTTTTTCCCTCAGTTCTTCATTTCTGATCTTGTCTCTCAGGCTGTTTCCTGTCATTTATCAAACACATTTAATTTCAGTAGACGTTATTTTTCTTGTTGTTCTTGCGTCTAGGGTCCAGGACTGGCATTGGTAGCACAACGTTAGTATGAAGATTGTATTTTAGAGTGCCCGTATAATTCATTGTGTTAAAATGTCCAAGACACATGGAGTTGACATTATTCCATTACTATTCATTGTGTTAAAATGTCCAAGACACATGGAGTTGACATTATTCCATTACTATTCATTGTTTTAAAATGTCCAAGACACATGGAGTTGACATTATTCCATTACTATTCATTGTTTTAAAATGTCCAAGGCAGATGCTACTGACAGTATTCCAATACCATTTATTGTTTACAAATATCCACGACAACACATTCTTCGTAATTATTCCGGCGAATCTGGCAGTTCCTCCTTCCTTAGAAAGAATATAACTCTTGTACAGTTTGATAGGATGCGAATCCGATAGAAGGATTTTGCAGAAATCTGCCCGCCAGCCAAAATTATCAAGCCCGCAGTCACCAAACGAAACATTATTCATATCCGATCTGCGATGTTTGAAGCAGAACTGTTGGCTAATTTTAAAAGCCCGCAATCACCAAACGAAACATTATTCATATCCGATATGCGATGTTTGAAGCAGAACTGTTGGCTAATTTTAAAAGCCCGCAGTCACCAAACGAAACATTATTCATATCCGATCTGCGATGTTTGAAGCAGAACTGTTGGCTAATTTTAAAAGCCCGCAGTCACCAAACGAAACATTATTCATATCCGATCTGCGATGTTTGAAGCAGAACTGTTGGCTAATTTTAAAAGCCCGCAGTCACCAAACGAAACATTATTCATATCCGATCTGCGATGTTTGAAGCAGAACTGTTGGCTAATTTTAAAAGCCCGCAGTCACCAAACGAAACATTATTCATATCCGATCTGCGATGTTTGAAGCAGAACTGTTGGCTAATTTTAAAAGCCCGCAGTCACCAAACGAAACATTATTCATATCCGATCTGCGATGTTTGAAGCAGAACTGTTGGCTAATTTTAAAAGCCCGCAGTCACCAAACGAAACATTATTCATATCCGATCTGCGATGTTTGAAGCAGAACTGTTGGCTAATTTTAAAAGCCCGCAGTCACCAAACGAAACATTATTCATATCCGATCTGCGATGTTTGAAGCAGAACTGTTGGCTAATTTTAAAAGCCCGCAGTCACCAAACGAAACATTATTCATATCCGATCTGCGATGTTTGAAGCAGAACTGTTGGCTAATTTTAAAAGCCCGCAGTCACCAAACGAAACATTATTCATATTCGATCTGCGATGTTTGAAGCAGAACTGTTGGCTAATTTTAAAAGCCCGCAGTCACCAAACGAAACATTATTCATATCCGATCTGCGATGTTTGAAGCAGAACTGTTGGCTAATTTTAAAAGCCCGCAGTCACCAAACGAAACATTATTCATATCCGATCTGCGATGTTTGAAGCAGAACTGTTGGCTAATTTTAAAAGCCCGCAGTCACCAAACGAAACATTATTCATATTCGATCTGCGATGTTTGAAGCAGAACTGTTGGCTAATTTTAAAAGCCCGCAGTCACCAAACGAAACATTATTCATATTCGATCTGCGATGTTTGAAGCAGAACTGTTGGCTAATTTTAAAAGCCCGCAGTCACCAAACGAAACATTATTCATATTCGATCTGCGATGTTTGAAGCAGAACTGTTGGCTAATTTTAAAAGCCCGCAGTCACCAAACGAAACATTATTCATATCCGATCTGCGATGTTTGAAGCAGAACTGTTGGCTAATTTTAAAAGCCCGCAGTCACCAAACGAAACATTATTCATATCCGATCTGCGATGTTTGAAGCAGAACTGTTGGCTAATTTTAAAAGCCCGCAGTCACCAAACGAAACATTATTCATATCCGATCTGCGATGTTTGAAGCAGAACTGTTGGCTAATTTTAAAAGCCCGCAGTCACCAAATGAAACATTATTCATATCCGATCTGCGATGTTTGAAGCAGAACTGTTGGCTAATTTTAAAAGCCCGCAGTCACCAAATGAAACATTATTCATATCCGATCTGCGATGTTTGAAGCAGAACTGTTGGCTAATTTTAAAAGCCCGCAGTCACCAAATGAAACATTATTCATATCCGATCTGCGATGTTTGAAGCAGAACTGTTGGCTAATTTTAAAAGCCCGCAGTCACCAAATGAAACATTATTCATATCCGATCTGCGATGTTTGAAGCAGAACTGTTGGCTAATTTTAAAAGCCCGCAGTCACCAAATGAAACATTATTCATATCCGATCTGCGATGTTTGAAGCAAAACTGTTGGCTAATTTTAAAAGCCCGCAGTCACCAAATGAAACATTATTCATATCCGATCTGCGATGTTTGAAGCAGAACTGTTGGCTAATTTTAAAAGCCCGCAGTCACCAAATGAAACATTATTCATATCCGATCTGCGATGTTTGAAGCAGAACTGTTGGCTAATTTTAAAAACTACATTTGGTAATTAGTAACTTCTTCTTCTTCTAGTTTTCAGCTCCCTGTGGAGCATAGAACTTCAACAAACACTTTCCAAGTCGTTCTGTTTCTTGCCATTTTTTAAAGATCATTATTTGTCTTCCTTATCACCTTCACCTCTACTTCTATCTGTCTTCTCCAAGAATTTCTTGGTCTTCCTCTTTGTCTTTTCCCCTGGGGATTCCAAAAAAGGGCCTGTTGTGTAATACTCTCAGTTGGCTTCCGCAGTGTGTGTCCTATCCAGGGCCATCGTCTTCGCTGTAAATCTTTATCCACTGGTATTTGACTGGTACATTTCCATAATTCTAGGTTAGTAATTTTGTTCTTTTCTTTAACTTGTCCATGTTTGTGAAGTTTTTTTCGGCTTATTTTTTTTACAGTAATTAGTAACAACCACTAATAAAATATATGACCATAATAATAATAAAAGGAAATTATTTATACACAAACTTTGTAACAGGGCAATCTGATCATCAAAATAGAACTCATCAAACATGAGTTTCGGCATTTAGCTTCTTGACACTTTAAGGTTAGAAAGTGGGAGATTGGGCGCCTAGATCATTACTCCCAGGTGAAATCCTCCTGCAGCATAAGAGCCTTGAAGCTCACATAATTTATCAACATAGGGTAGAAGGAAAGATCACATAATTATAAACATTTAGTAGAAGGAAAGCTCACATAATGATCAACATACAGTAGAAGGAAAGCTCACATAATGATCAACATATAGTAGAAGGAAAGCTCACATAATGATCAAAATATAGTAGAAGAGACAATTTAACTGAACTCACTTCATTTTCATTCTTATACTTTCCTCTGCACTTGTTGTCATTCAGCATCTATGAGACAATGTTCGCGCTCTGTGTCCCCTGTTTGGTACATATCGCGATGTCTGCTATTGCATGAATCCATCGACTTTAGGGTATTTCATTTTGTTTATGAATTTGTCCGATCCCATAATGATTCTGTGTCTATGAGCAATTGTAATATCCTCATATTGTAATTTCATTACTATTGTGTCATAAATAATTCTCCAATGAGGAGATCTCACATAGCACACTTCGGTTTATCAACGTTTTATCATATCACTTCTCATAATCAATGACACAATTTTGATACAACCCATGATTAATCTGATTACTGCAAAAAATAATATTGATATAACCCATGCTTAAACAGATTAGTGCACAAAATAATATTGATATAACCGTACAGGTTAATTGATCAATAAGAAAATATATTTACAGCTTTTAATGCTAAAAGAACGAGACAAAAAAAAATTGACATTTTTATTAAAACAACGGGACCGCCGGAAAATTTAATTTAAAAAAAAATAGTGCTGTCCAGCTCAGAATGGTTAACTTAAGTTTAGCTAATAATTCAATAAGTTTCGTGCCTTTATAAGATCAATCCAGAACATTCTAGATTTATGTCGACAGTTTACTTAAAGGCACGTGCTTGGAGTCCGAGTCAGTCAGTCGCATGAAACTATACGAGAATGGGACGTGTTGGTAAAGACAATTTATATCTTAAATGAAAGGGAACAAAATTACAAATGTCATTCTGTTTCCAATTGCAGTTTCGTGTAGAGTGAAAATGCCATATGAGAATTTGCTTCCAAAAAAGCAGTAAAAATAATTATTTCTGGTTGTAGCTTGATGGCAGGGATAGCTTGTAGTTAAATGTGTATAGTAGAGTGTAGAGGAGAGATAGTTTGTAGTTAAATGTGTATAGTAGAGTGTAGAGGAGAGATAGCTTGTAGTTAAATGTGTATAGTAGAGTGTAGAGGAGAGATAGCTTGCAGTTAAATGTGTATAGTAGAGTGTAGAGGAGAGTGTAGAGGAGAGATAGCTTGTAGTTAAATGTGTATAGTAGAGTGTAGAGGAGAGATAGCTTGCAGTTAAATGTGTATAGTAGAGTGTAGAGGAGATATAGTTTGTAGTTAAATGTGTATAGTAGAGTGTAGAGGAGAGATAGTTTGTAGTTAAATGTGTATAGTGGAGTGTAGAGGAGAGATAGTTTGTAGTTAAATGTGTATAGTAGAGTGTAGAGGAGAGATAGTTTGTAGTTAAATGTGTATAGTGGAGTGTAGAGGAGAGATAGTTTGTAGTTAAATGTGTATAGTAGAGTGTAGAGGAGAGATAGTTTGTAGTTAAATGTGTATAGTGGAGCGTAGAGGAGAGATAGCTTGTAGTTAAATGTGTATAGTGGAGCGTAGAGGAGAGATAGTTTGTAGTTAAATGTGTATAGTGGAGCGTAGAGGAGAGATAGCTTGTAGTTAAATGTGTATAGTAGAGTGTAAATGAAAGATAGCTTGTATTTAAATATCCACTGACAATATTCTAAATGTTACATCTTCTCAATATTCCTGTATGGTGCAGAAACATGGACATTAGACAAGAAAACAGAGCAGAAAATTGAATCCTTTGAAATGTGGATTTATAGAAGAATAGGTAGAATTGGATGGAAAGAAAAGAAAACAAACGATGAAGTTTTAAAACAACTAAAAAATAAAAAGAGAACTACTAAACACAATTAGAACAAGACAAATGAAATTTTTGGGGCATGTTAAAAGACACAACAGCCTACTAAAAGTAATATTGGAAGGGAAAATAAAAGGTAAAAGAAGCAGAGGCAGATCAAGGCTACACGGACGAGTAACATCAAAAGATGGACAAGTCAATCTATGACAACCTGCACCATCAAAGGAAGAAACAGAGTGGAATGGCGATCCATGGTAGCCAACCTTCGTTGCGGAGACGGCACTCGATGATGATGATGATGATGAATATTCAATTTTAATATATATATATATATTTATTACAAAGTACCTAGAGGCCAAACGAACGAACAATTCAAGACCAATTATCTATACTCTTTTTTTCCTGCTCTTGTTTGTGATACATTTTTTTTCAGTGTGCTAACTCAAACGAATGTACACGATAATCGTTTCCGACACAATCAAACGCACGACTTTTCTGAAACGCTTAATGCCATGCCAGTATGTCCCAACCAAATTGATTTCAACGACTGACACTAATTCTGAGGGTCAACGGCTGCAGCAAACGATGTCAGGATCTTAACGACCTAATCTCTGTATAAGGTCGCGGGACTCATTACAGACATAATCAGATTTAATAACAGCTCGTATTTATCAAATTGCAAGGTTTCATAATGACTTGCGTGATATGGTGTACTTTCCTTCTTAATGTGATGTTAGTGTGTTCTGTGTACAAGGCTTTTGCCGACATTGACAAGCCTCAAGGCTGACTTGTGTTGATTTGTTAGGGGTAAGAAATGATGTTGCCATGGAGCCGCGATAGCTCAGTGGTTAGTGAACTGAACTACAAAGGACAAGAGGCCGGGTTCGATCCTGACCGACGGCTTCCATGTTCACCCAGCCTTAAATGGGTACCGGATTTTTTTCTTGGAAAGTAAAGCGGCACGGGTGTAATACCGCCCACATTATCCCAAAAATTATGTGCTGAAAGTCTGTAAAATGAATGGTCACTATCACTATTTTCCCAATACGTCACTTGGTGTGACAGGGCTCTTTACGTTTTTGTTTTAAGAAATGATGTTCCGATTTCTATAAAATGCACTACACATAGTCTTCTCATCGAACTTTCTCTTATCTATTTGCCGTGTAAAATGTTTCAGAAATATTGTTATGCTATCTCTAACCTACTTCTATTTGGCGCGTAAAATTTTTAATAAATGTTCTCATACTTTTTCTAAACCTATCTACCAAGTAAAAATAGAATGCAATAAATGTTCTCAGACTATCTCTAAACCTATCTACCAGGTAAAAACAAATTGGAATACGTTTTCAGACTTTATCTATACTATCTGCGAAGTAAAAACAAATTGGAATACATGTTTTCAAACTTTATCTATACTATCTGCGAAGTAAAAAACAAAATGTAATAAATTATCTATACTATCTGCGAAGTAAAAAACAAAATGTAATAAATGCTTTTAGAAATTTCTCAAGCCTTTGCCACGTTAAAAGTTTAATAAATGCTCGTGTGCCTTTTGAAACCTATTTGTTATGTACAAAGTTTAACAAATGCTTATGAATTACACTATTTCCTACGTTTGGGCTTTTTAAAGCTTAGTTGTCACATTAAAGGTTTAACAAATGCTTTTATATTTACACTAACGCATATACCAGTTAATATGTTTAATAAATGATTTTATATTATCTTTAGCTCAAATATCAGTCAATATGTTTAATAAATGCTTTAATATATTCTCTAGTGCATATACCAGTCAATATGTTTAATAAATGCTTTAATATATCATCTAGTGCATATACCAGTCAATATGTTTAAAAAATGCTATAAGGCTTTTTACCCTCTCTTCCACGTAAAGGGTTAAATAAATGTGCCTACTTTAGATTGAGCCAAATTCAGGAGCCCGGTGCTACGTGAAATCATTCTTTCTCACTCAAATCATCAGATGTTCTACACTTCAATAACATCAGTAACAATGTAATTATTCACAAGTTACAACTTATTAATACGGACTGCTCTGCCAAGTAAATCGAAGGTTTCACTTTAGAGATTTTGCACCATCGTTACCATGTTTCGTACGTTGTTGGCTGTATTCACTATATTAATCGATCGTTTGTGGGCGCATCCATTGTTGTGTGTGGTACGTCATCATGATGGTGGATCGTTTATCCCTAAGCCGGCCGTACACTTTTAATGAAAGGCTAAATGACGGAGTTTTGTTCATGACTATGCAGCGCCAGTGTGACTCACGGAGTTCAATGTTGGTAAGAAGGGATGTTGTCTAGATTCAAGACCGTGAGATCGAGGGTAGACTTGTGGACTGGTTTATCATTTCACAGATTCACATTTCAGGGGAGATCTCAGCGCTTACGGGCTGTTGTTCGATGTCCCATGTGGATAATCCGAAGACTAACTGCGTTTCATATGTTCGGATTTGGAGACAAAAACGAAGTCCTAACATCATCAAGCGCTATACATTAAAAAAAAAAAAAATAGGACGATCAAAATTTTCGGGAGGACGTGAACTTCCAGTCAATATGGTGGATAGGCGACTGGAAACATTCTGGCCGTGTCTGAAAAGTGCTCCTTGTTGCAATTTCCATATTCCAAGTCCGGCTTGCTGCAGGAGCTACTGAGTTAGTGATCTGTGCACACCGTGAGCTGTGCGCTTCATCCGTTTTGATATTCCGATTGCTTACGATGAATGATGATATCGTATGACGGGGAACAGATGGCTGTGTTCACTTTCTGTGCGGTTTCGCCTTATGTCTTTTGGCGTGTGCTGAGACTGCACATTTTAATTCGTTTGCAAAGATATCAGGGCCTACCTTAACCATTAACAATGGCTATCAGAAGATGGTGATCTCACTTTGAGACAAGGGATAGGCATAAATGTATCGAGCTGCTGTAAAGCTAACTATAGCCAGATTTTATTTGTAAAAATAGCAAAGTTTATGTCGGGGGAAGACGAAAGACAACGATTCAACGTTGTACTTTCTGACATCAACACCAAACCAAAACAGCACGTCATCAACATTATCTTACGCGCCTGCTGGCGAAGGTGATCATGTCTCTCCCACCTTTCTATCTCTACAGTTATCTAAAGTTTTATTGTGGATATCATATTAACGCATTCCTCTTAATTGTTTTGTTTATTTTCTCTCTGTTTCCCTCTATCTCATTTTCTTGATTGTTTCCGATGGTCACAATATATTCTACTTCTCCCCATTCTCATAAAATACCAAAAGGAAACTACAAAACAAAAACATGATGATTCTTTCATCCTGATGTTGGTAATAACCTTTTATGCTTTGCTTTAACCTCATTTTGAACATTTTTCTTGCTCTTTGTAACTGTCCAGGAATTGGCACCATTCTTCTGTGAAACCACATTTCTGTTGTCTCCAACGAGATTCTTGCCCAAAGAAAACTCTCAGGTCAAGTAAAGGTCAAGATGAAAACTTAAAACTTCATGCAGGAGAAGCATATCGGATCTTACCACAAGGGTGACACATTTGTTTGCAATTGATACTTTAGTTAACTTGCTCACCTGTGTCTTTTCAGTCAGATAAAATGCATTAAATTGTTTCTATAAAACATTCAATTTGATTAGAGGAAGCTGTAACTTAAAAACACTTTTGTGGTTAAAAATGGAATATTGCACCCCCCGAAACTCTCAATTTGCCAATCTTTCATGATTTTGTTTGTTTGTTACGAGCTTTAACTGCAACAAACATTATTCATGTAACAAATATTGACTGAAGCTAAAAATGTTATGTTCTGTGTGTGGTATCATAAATCGAAACAAGAAAAAGAGTTCTTAAATGTTGTGTAGAGTCAGTCGTAACATATGGATGTGAATCATGGACAATAGGACAAAGTACATGAAAATCACTGGAGTCTGTAGAAACGTAGTTTTACAGAAGAATGTTAAGAATACCACGGACAGCTAACAAGAGTAATGAAAACGTTCTGAAAGAGGTCAAAGCAAAAAGAGAGCTAATTTCCAATATTAAGAAGAAACAATCATCATTTTTTGGCCATGTAATGAGAAGAGAACAACCTGGAATATATTATAACAACTGGGAAAATTGAGGGACGAAGAGATAGAGGAAAGAAAAGAGAAAAAATGCCAGACAGCTTAAGAGAATAGCTTGGCAGAAGGTCAACAACAGAAATGATAACTGTCGAGATAAAAAAATTGTGGACAGACATGATCACCTACGCCAGCAAGCCCGGTACTTGATGATGATGATCATAAATTGAAACAAATAATCATGATGTCCAAGTTAATGAGACATCAGAATCGTGTGGCAGCAGCTACAAGAAGGGAGCAGAGAACACCAAGTTCTGCTGCTATAAAGGAGACTTGCTTTGCTATCACAGAATTGCCTTAAATGGGATCACTGTAGTTGAAAACTTCTCCTCTTGTGTAAACTACACATTCACATCCAAGAGTGAATCAGTGAAGGTCACAAAATCATATTCTCTCTGTGGTTTTACTAACTACAGGTCAGGTGGCTTCTGTTGGATTGGAAATGATAACTTACCACCACTGTGTGTCTATATATGTTTGGAATTGGAGTCATCAACGATGGCCTAACATCATCAAGTGCTACGACGATCATCATTTTCGGGAGGACGCGAACTCCCACGGTATATGGTGGATAGGCGGCAGGAACCATTGAAGGCTATGTCTGAAAAGTGTTCCTTCTTGCAGTTTCCTCATATTCCAAGTCCGGCTTGTTGCAGGAGCTACTGAGTTAAGTGCTCTGTGCACACCGTGAGCTGTGTGTCTCATCCGTTTTGATCCTGTTTCGATATCCCGCTTGTTTACGATGAATGATGATATCGTATGACAGGGAACAGTTGGCTGTGTTCACTTTCTGCGCGGTTTCGCCTTATGTCTTTTGGCGTGTGCTGAGACTGCTACGATGGGGACTACAGTTATCTTTCTTTGTTTGGGAGATGTGTTAGTAATTCGGATGATACCACTGGCACGGGCGGTTGAGCAATTATGGATTTTAATTCGTTTGAAGTGATACCGGGGCCTTCCATAACCAATAACCAATAAATAATCATGAAGTATCAATTTAAAGAAATGGAACGTACGAGGTTTAAGTAGATGTCATAAATGTTGACAAAATTTCCACTATTAGAATTCAACTACCACATTGAGATTAAAACAAACAACTGTGATAGGTGTAACGCTAGAACGGTTTTATTAAATAAACTCAATAGTTGATGCTCCAAAGCTTAGAATTGCCAGCTTAGCTCACAGGCATAGCTCACAGGCAGAAACAACTGATGAACGAACTGCTACTCATTATAAGTGTGACGCCCCAATCGTGCTAGCGGCGAAAAAAAAAAGAGAAAACTGGCGATGAAGCTGCCAAAATGGGGAAAGAGAAACGAACAGTGTCAATGTGTGCTTATAGATTAGTTTCAATTGTTATCAAAGACGTTGAAATACTGATGGTCTTCATAGTTCAGGTCATGAAATTATCTGACACAAGTTTTGGTAATTTCGTGGCTCGTTGAACCAAACAACTTCAGGTTTATTCACATCAAACAGTCTGAACTTCACTGGTAAGTCCTACAAGACAGAAAAGGATAAGAGGTGAAAACATGTGTAAATAATAAACAGCACTTTGAGGATTAAGATCTTAGATCGATACCCTTGAAAAAGAATGTATATAAAACCGGATAAAAATGGGTGATGCTGCATTTTGTCTATTCTATTCATGAAATCAGTTTCACTGCAGTTGGGGAATTCACATATCCGCTCCACCGTCCGCCCTTGAATTTCCCGAAGCGTACTAGACTTATTGTTCCTGTAAGATGTTGACTGTGGATACATCGACTGTTACCACTAAGCCCTCCATACCAACCAGATCCTTTTCCACTTTTAGACTCATCAGTCTCTCAAATTAGACATCCTTGTTCCGTCCACCCGTCATCCTCTTCTTCTCTTAAAGAATGAAGAAGAAACGTGGCGATGTCCTCTTTGTCCAGAACCAGGATACAATCAGTACCAGCTTATCGGTTATTTCATTTTCCTGCACTCCCGCATGTTCTGGGTAATAAACAGTGGTTAACGCGCTCATGTTGGAGTCATCGTGGCGCTGTTTCCACTCCTGCTGCAAAGATTGTCAAACTTCGGTAACATACATTGGACGTCCGTCACCGAGACTTGGTGATCCACGCTCTGTATAACCAACCCAGTTATCGCCGCTTGTAATGCTTCAATCTCCAGTATCATGCTGAACACTGTGATGCTACAGCAGTCAGATTCCCTAGCCACTTCTCTACCATGTTCAATACTACAAATCACAAAGCGCCGCACTGTCCGCGGGACACAGATCCGATGGAATCTTGAGATGATTACAGTTTTTTCTATGGATTCCCTTGCTGCAGCTGTTCTAGGTAACTGTAAAAAATACTGCACCAGGATAAGATAGAATGCAAATAGCATGCCATCAAGATATTAAGAAATCATTATCTATTACGTAAAATAGTACGTAATTAGCAACATTGTTATCGGCGTATCAGTGACACACAGTTTAATATAATTGTTCATGGTCCAATCGCATAATGCGTATAGTTATCATGTTGTTACCTCGCATAATGTGTATAGTTATCATGTTGTTACCTCGCATAATGTGTATAGTTATCATGTTGTTACCTGGCATGTGTATAGTTATCATGTTGTTACCTCGCATAATGTGTATAGTTTTCATGTTGAGCTCACATAATGGGTATAGTTATCATGTTGTCATCTCGCATAATGTGTATAGTTATCATGTTGATACCTCACATAATGTGTATAGTTATCATGTTGTCACCTCACATAATGTACATAGTTATCATGTTGTTACCTCACATATAGTGTATATTTATCATGTTGTTACCTGGCATAATGTGTATAGTTATCATGTTATTACCTCACATACTGTGTATAGTTATCATGTTATTACCTCACATACTGTGTATAGTTATCATGTTGTTACCTGACATGTGTATAGTTATCATGTTATTACCTCGCATATTGTGTATAGTTATCATGTTGTTATCTCCCATGTGTATAGTTATCATGTTGTTACCTCACATACTGTGTATAGTTATCATGTTGTTACCTCACATACTGTGTATAGTTATCATGTCGTTACCTCACATACTGTGTATAGTTATCATGTTGTTACCTCGCATAATGTGTATAGTTATCATGTTGTTATCTCGCACAATGTGTAAAGTTATCATGTTGTCACCTCGCATGTGTATAGTTATCATGTTCTTATCTCGCATAATGTGTCTAGTTATCATGTTGTTATGTTGCATAATGTGTATAGTTATCCTGTTGTTATCTCGCATAATGTGTATAGTTATCCTGTTGTTATCTCACATAATGTGTGAGTTAACAGTTATCATGTTGTTACCTGGCATGTGTATTGTTATCATGTTGTTACCTCGCATAATGTGTATAGTTATCATGTTGTTATCTCGCACAATGTGTAAAGTTATCATGTTGTTATCTCACATAATGTGTATAGTTATCATGTTGTTATCTCACATAATGTGTATAGTTATCATGTTGTCACCTCGCGTAATGTGTATAGTTATCATGTTGTCACCTCGCATAATGTGTATAGTTATCATGTTGTCACCTCACATAATGTGTATACTTATCATGTTGTCACCTCACATAATGTATATAGTTATCATGTTATCACCTCACATTATGTGTATAGTTATCATGTTGTTTTCTCGCACAATGTGTAAAGTTATCATGTTGTCACCTCGCATGTGTATAGTTATCATGTTGTTATCTCGCATAATGTGTATAGTTATCATGTTGTTATCTCGCATAATGTGTATAGTTATCCTGTTGTTATCTCGCATAATGTGTATAGTTATCATTTTATTACCTTGCATAATGTGTATAGTTATCATGTTGTTATCTCGCATAATGTGCATAGTTATCATGTTGTTATTTCGCATAATGTGTATAGTTATCATGTTGTCACCTCACATAATGTGTATAGTTATCATGTTGTTATCTCGCATAATGTGTATAGTTATCATGTTGTCACCTCACATAATGTGTATAGTTATCATGTTGTTACCTCACATACTGTGTATAGTTATCATGTCGTTACCTCACATACTGTGTATATATGTTAACTATATATTAGTTGTTATATGTTAACCCTATAGTTATCTCCCATGTGTATAGTTATCATGTTGTTACCTCACATACTGTGTATAGTTATCATGTTGTTACCTCACATACTGTGTATAGTTATCATGTCGTTACCTCACATACTGTGTATAGTTATCATGTTGTTACCTGGCATGTGTATAGTTATCATGTTGTTACCTCGCATAATGTGTATAGTTATCATGTTGTTATCTCGCACAATGTGTAAAGTTATCATGTTGTCACCTCGCATGTGTATAGTTATCATGTTCTTATCTCGCATAATGTGTCTAGTTATCATGTTGTTATGTCGCATAATGTGTATAGTTATCCTGTTGTTATCTCGCATAATGTGTATAGTTATCCTGTTGTTATCTCGCATAATGTGTATAGTTATCATGTTGTTATCTCGCATAATGTGCATAGTTATCATGTTGTTATTTCGCATAATGTGTATAGTTATCATGTTGTCACCTCACATAATGTGTATAGTTATCATGTTGTTATCTCGCATAATGTGTATAGTTATCATGTTGTCACCTCACATAATGTGTATAGTTATATGTTGTCACCTCGCATAATGTGTATAGTTATCATGTTGTCACCTCACATAATGTGTATAGTTATCATGTTGTCACCTCACATAATGTGTATAGTTATCATGTTGTCACCTCACATAATGTGTATAGTTATCATGTTGTCACCTCACATAATGTGTATAGTTATATGTTGTCACCTCGCATAATGTGTATAGTTATCATGTTGTCACCTCACATAATGTGTATACTTATCATGTTGTCACCTCACATAATGTATATAGTTATCATGTTATCACCTCACATTATGTGTATAGTTATCATGTTGTTTTCTCGCACAATGTGTAAAGTTATCATGTTGTCACCTCGCATGTGTATAGTTATCATGTTGTTATCTCGCATAATGTGTATAGTTATCATGTTGTTATCTCGCATAATGTGTATAGTTATCCTGTTGTTATCTCGCATAATGTGTATAGTTATCATTTTATTACCTTGCATAATGTGTATAGTTATCATGTTGTTATCTCGCATAATGTGCATAGTTATCATGTTGTTATTTCGCATAATGTGTATAGTTATCATGTTGTCACCTCACATAATGTGTATAGTTATCATGTTGTTATCTCGCATAATGTGTATAGTTATCATGTTGTCACCTCACATAATGTGTATAGTTATATGTTGTCAACCTCGCATAATGTGTATAGTTATCATGTTGTCACCTCGAATAATGGGTATAGTTATCATGTTGTCACCTCACATAATGTGTATAGTTATCATGTTGTCACCTCACATAATGTGTATATTTATCATATTATCACCTTATATAATGTGTATAGTTATCATGTTGTCACCTCACATAATGTGTATAGTTATCATGTTGTCAACTCACATAATGTGTATAGTTATCATGTTGTCACCTCACATAATGTGTATAGTTATCATGTTGTCACCTCACATATCGTGTACAGTTATCATGTTGTCACCTCACATAATGTGTATAGTTATCATGTTGTCACCTCACATAATGTGTATAGTTATCATGTTGTCACCTCACATAATGTGTATAATTATCATGTTGTCACCTCACATAGTGTGTATAGTTATCATGTTGCCATCTCACATAATGTGTATAGTTATCATGCTGTCACCTCACATAATGTGTATAGTTATCATGGTGTAAACTCACATAATGTGTATAGTTATCATGTTGTCATCTCACCTAATGTGTATGGTTATCATGTTGTTACCTGGCATGTGTATTGTTATCATGTTGTTACCTCGCATAATGTGTAAAGTTATCATGTTGTCACCTCGTGTAATGTGTATAGTTATCATGTTGTTATCTCACATAATGTGTATAGTTATCATGTTGTTATCTCACATAATGTGTATAGTTATCATGTTGTCATCTCACATAATGTGTATAGTTATCATGTTGTCACCTCGCGTAATGTTCATAGTTATCATGTTGTTATCTCACATAATGTGTATAGTTATCATGTTGTTATCTCACATAATATGTATAGTTATCATGTTGTCACCTCACATAATGTGTATAGTTATCATGTTGTTATCTCACATAATGTGTATAGTTATCATGCTGTCACCTCGCGTAATGTGTATAGTTATCATGTTGTCACCTCGTGTAATGTGTATAGTTATCATGTTGTCATCTCACATAATGTGTATAGTTATCATGTTGTTATCTCACATAATGTGTATAGTTATCATGTTGTTATCTCACATAATGTGTATAGTTATCATGTTGTCACCTCGCGTAATGTGTATAGTTTCATGTTGTCACCTCGTGTAATGTGTATAGTTATCATGTTGTTATCTCACATAATGTGTATAGTTATCATGATGTTATCTCACATAATGTGTATAGTTATCATGTTGTCATCTCACATAATGTGTATAGTTATCATGTTGTCACCTCGCGTAATGTGTATAGTTATCATGTTGTAACCTCGTGTAATGTGTATAGTTATCATGCTGTTATCTCACATAATGTGTATAGTTATCATGTTGTTATCTCACATAATGTGTATAGTTATCATGTTGTCATCTCACATAATGTATATAGTTATCATGTTGTCACCTCGCGTAATGTTCATAGTTATGACGTTGTTATCTCACATAATGTGTATAGTTATCATGTTGTTATCTCACATAATGTGTATAGTTATCATGTTGTCACCTGACATAATGTGTATAGTTATCATGTTGTCATCTCACATCATGTGTATAGTTATCATGTTGTCACCTCGTGTAATGTGCATAGTTATCACGTTGTCACCTCGCGCAATGTGCATAGTTATTACACGCCTATAGTTACAGCTTGATCATGTCACAGAATGGTTATAGCCAAATTGTTTATTTGTTGTTATGATCATCAGCACCGCACACCAATGCGAACCCATAGCCGCTCCGATACCCGGTTCGAGAATCACAAGACAATTCGAGGAGAATCCTGCCCCAAGTGCACGAACTCCGTAGCACGGCCTGGGAACAACGTTATGAGAAGATTTTTACTGACAATGTTCCCCGGGCAGGGGCCATATTTATGGTCAACTCTTTTATATTTGAACTGTCAAGGGATCTTTAACGTGCGCAAGTGCAATATGATCTCCTGTATATTGCCGTTATCCGAGATGGCTAGACATCGGGTCTCACTACCCAAGAGACCAGTGGAGGGTAACGGGCTTTGAAGCCAGGTCCTTCCTGACCTAAGGCCGATATCGTACCTCTAGACTACCCAGCCCTCCAGCGAAATACTAAAGGTGATCGTAAACAAGAACAGCTGAATCTTATTTTGAAGTGCGCACTGTTCTCCCGTGACATTCTTGATAGCTACAGACCAACCGAAATCTTAAGATATGCATGAGTAGCTGACACTTGAGGCAGTAGCTTCAGCATTGATCATTACTTGAAATATGCCTATATCAGAGAATCGACTTTAAACGCTTTCAGTGGCTTTAACCGACAATAAATTACGCCGTCAGTATACGTTTGTGAATCGATTTATTTGGCTGTTCCCCACTTACCTGCATGGCGGCATGTGGTTTACAACCAGAACCTTTAATCTTGAACAAATATGCAGCTAAATTATTTTAAACTCTTTTATTCCTTTATTTAAAATGTTTACCTTTTTATCCTTTTACTTACTTTCATCCACTTCTTCTATTTTTCAGCTGTTCAGGAAAAATGAAATGTTTAGGCCAATGCTTGTGATTAGTCTCCTGCACCGAGCCCCGGTCGTGTAATTGCGAAAGCACTCGCAAGACGACCAATGTTTTGACTTCCGCGGCGACAGTAAAATCAAGTTTGCAAAAGGATTCTGTGGTCCATCCAACCACCATGACAATGATGATCAGAATTCAGGCTCTGAGAATATCGGAGAATGCAACACCGTAAGAATTCGCGCTGAAGGTGACATCAGTCATGGTATTCTGCTCAACTACTGACTTGGCAGAAAACTCTAGCTCAGTGGTACATGAACTCAACTACTAAGGACAAGAGATGCAGTTCGATCCTGATCGACAGCTTCCAGGTTCACGAGCCATAAATGCGTACCCCATTTTTTCGGGTAAAAAAAATGACACTGGCCTCATCCAATACATAACGTGTCGAGGGTCTAACAATGACACTGGTCTCATCCAATACATAACGTGTCGAGGGTCTAACAATGACACTGGTCTCATCCAATACATAACGTGTCGAGGGTCTAACAATTACACTGGCCACATTACCCAATAGATAACGTGTCGAAGGTCGAAAAATTACACGGGCCACATTACCCAATCCATAATGTGTCGAAGGTCTAAAATTATATGGACACTAACACGAGTGAGCGGCAGTGCACTCTATGGTATTGTAAACGGAGGCTATGGGGAGGTCTCACGTCTCATACTGCTACCTTTATCCGCATAACGCGCGTTGTGATTGACGCTATTTCACCAACCCAACCGTTGTCGACGATGTCTACATTTTCTCTTTTTCTATTGGTTCTGGGTGCTCATGGTCTCTAGAAGATGTTGTCTAGTGGTGATTGTAATTCCAATATTCACACCGATGAAATGTATCGACGGAAGTGGTTCACTTAAGACTTCCTGTATGCAACTTATTGTGAAGGTGGAATGAATGCTTCTTCGTCTTCTTCAACATTTCCTTTTTTAATCGCTGCATTCTCTTGTACTCCAGGAAAGCACAGAGAAATTGGTGCAACTTATGTTGTCTCATTAGTTGTAAAAAAAAAAAAAAATTTGCGATATTTAACTCTTTCAGTACGGAACGTTGTTATCAATTTAGCGGTAGAGATTTATGTGACAACATTTTTCAGGTTTGAAATATTAATCTACATATTTATATTTATCTAACATATAACATATTATATATGAAATTATTTAAATAATTAATTAAACAAGGAATTCGATTTCACCAATAGCAAGATGATACAAGACCTAAAAATAATAAGACTTAATGACGGTCTACACTATTCAAATTGAGAGTGACGCACTGTGCGGCTAAACGTACATGATCGAAATTGGGATGACGCATGGTGCGTCGAAACGTACAGAAATAATTAAACCTTTCGACCCAACATATCCCACTTCATTGCTGAACATAGAGTACCGGGCTTGCCTTCTTTCTTCAATCCCTATTTATTTGGTTAGAATCCTCAACCACCACGGGAAGGTAGAGTAAGCTTTTCATCAATTCCAGTTCACAAATCCTGACACAGTGAACTCGTGTACCGGTTTTATCTAATTAATCGCTTATGTATGGGGGTTTCATACTAGAAACATATGTTAGATATGACACAAAAATAGAGAGAAAAAAAAACCATAGAAATAACGGTATGGGTAAAGCTTTAAGTAATAAGTAGACGACACAAAATTAGAACAACGTTTCGGCTCAATAGACCTTCAGCAGGAACAAACATACAACATACAACACACGCACACGAACGCGCACACACACACACACACACACACACACACACACACACATGTATTACATTTAAAAAAAAATAAAAAATGTTTAAATACTAATTTTTATTTAGAATTGTTCTCCATACAATTAGCTTTACCGCAGCTTCGCATTTATGTGTATTTCGTTGTTTCGATCTTAGAAAAGTAAGATAATTCTTTCGTGCGTTTGGTAGGTCTGCAGCAGAGTATACCATAATAATAGCCTTGAACTCTTGCAGGATCGCAAAGAGTGGCTGAAGATGTGAGAACTGGAGGAGATAATTGAAGAAGTATGTCAGTGGCACCCCAACGGCCTCCGAGTTAGAAGATGATGAAGGAGAAGATATAGCTCCGAAAATACACGCATCTATAATAAAACTGGCGAAAGTAAAGTTGGTTCGTGTTCAATAAGATATTCATAATGAAAATGTACTAAGGATCGATAAGTGATGAAATAATTCTTAACATAAGCAGAGAATATATACTTACAAGAAACAATCATCATGTTCTGGACATGTTATGAAAAAAGGGAACAGCTGGAATATGTTGTAACAACTGGGAAAATTGAGGGACGAAAAGACAGAGGGAAACAAAGAGAAAGGATACCAAACAGTTTAAGAGAATGGCTTGGCAGAAGGTCAACATAAGAAATAAAAGAATAGCTGTCGAGATCGAAAGTTGCGGAGAGACATGATTACCTACGTCAGTAGGCATGGTACTTGATGAAGATATGTACTTATATTATCTGTAAAGCATTTACTCTTTCATTCTCCAAAGAAAATATCCTTGATTCTGCAAGGAAGCTGTCCTGACAGACGAAAATATGATGTCACGATACGCTCTCCGGCCCACTCAGCTGAAAGAATGGGTACTTGTCACAATAAGGTAGTGATGTTAAATAACAGCAATGGCTAAGTACTGGCCCGCTCACATTGAAATGCTGCGAACTGTGAAGCTTAATACTTCACTCTTCTACAATATTAAATGTGCAACTGGGTACCTTTAACAAACAAAAATTCGCTACCTTAAATCATGAAACATTTGAGTCTATCGATCTATTCTCGCTCTCTCTCTCTCTCTCTCTCTCTCTCACAGAAACACACACACACGCACGCACGCACGCACACACACACACACACACTTACACACAACAGAAGAATGTTTAGAATATCATGGTTGGAGAAAAAAAAAATATGCCAATTGTACAAGAACTTAAAATTCCAGAGAACTGGTTAATAAATAACTTATAATTCCGGAGAACTGGTTAATAAATAACTTATAATTCAGGAGATCCGGTTGATAAAGAACTTAAAGGAAAGTAGAAAATTGTCTGTCAGGTAAAACAGCATAATTCTCTATTGAAGATAATTACGGGGTTGGGGGAGGGGAATGGGGTCATCATTTCAGGTAAACGGGAAAGAGTAGGGTCAAGGCATCGAAATGCATATGAGGGAAGGTATATGGGAGACATTTTAATTGTATTTTTCATTATAGTTCGAAATTATTATTTTGTTATTATTTATTATTTTTGTTCATTTAAATACATATGTATGTGTGTGTGTGTTGTATGTTTGTTCCTGCTGAAGACCTATTGAGCCGAAGCGTCAGTAGTATACAAGGGTCCATTTGATTAGTATTTGGCCCGTAAATTAACAAAGATATATAGTAGGTGCGCGGCGCACCTAATGTACCGTAGGTGCAGGGGGAGTTAACCGTGACATTTCGTGTCAAGGTATTGACCTCTAGTCCCGGTGACCCCGGAAGTGACGTGTTTGTGTCTGGTGTGTGCTGACTTTGGAGTTCTTTATGTACTTGATCGTTAGTGATAGGTTAGTAGATTATACAACAGCATTGAAAAACAATCAATATAAAACAAAAGATATATTTTATTCTTTTATTATCTCAATAGGTGTATAACATACAGTGGATATTATATAACATTACAAAAATATTCAGTACATTGAGTCAATATATAGTACATGGATAACATTTATTTATAGATAGGTAGTTGGATGTCTGCTTAGCTCTATGTCATAAATGAATCATAAGGGGTGAAACTGTTAGAGATTGCTGGGTAGTCTAAGCTGGTAGTGTAAAGAGTTAAATATCTAGAGGAGTTGTCGAGACGTTATCATCAGCTACCTTTCTTTTTATATAGAAATAGGAAAGAGCATTTCTTGTTTGACTGTAGGAAAATATGGAATTATTTAAGACTTTGAAACCTACATTTTTCCCACCCTTAGCCTTTTGCGTAGCGAGAACCTCTAAAAACATATCTTTATCTAATTTGTTGTGTTGCTTGCTTAGCCCTTTACAACTGATTTTATCGTAATCCCCACTACAATGGTACGTCTTACTACATAAGCTAACAAGAGCTGTCCCTTCGTACTCTAGTTTAAAAAGCCCAGGCGTTCGTTTGGTGTACGCTTTAATACCCTTACAGTTTATACATTCTGTTTTGCTAGTATGTTCATCGCAGCAATGGGTGTATGGAGGTCGCCTAGTGTGTAATAAGGGCTGTATAGGGGTCGGCTAGTATGTCGTGATGGGTGTACGGAGGTCGTCTAGTGTGTCATATTGGGTGTATAGAGGGCGTTTAGTGTGTCATGATGGTTGTATAGGGGTCGTCTTGTGTGTCATGATGGTTGTATAGGGGTCGTCTTGTGTGTCATGATGGTTGTATAGGGGTCGTCTAGTGTGCCGTGATGGGTGTACGGAGGTCGTCTAGTGTGTCATATTGGGTGTATAGAGGGCGTTTAGTGTGTCATGATGGTTGTATAGGGATCATCTAGTGTGTCATGATGGTTGTATAGGGGTCGTCTAGTGTGCCGTGATGGGTCAATGGAGGTCGGCTAGTATGTCGTGATGGGTGTACGGAGGTCGTCTAGTGTGTCATATTGGGTGTATAGAGGGCGTTTAGTGTGTCATGATGGTTGTATAGGGGTCGTCTAGTGTGTCATGATGGTTGTATAGGGGTCGTCTTGTGTGTCATGATGGTTGTATAGGGGTCGTCTAGTGTGCCGTGATGGGTGTACGGAGGTCGTCTAGTGTGTCATATTGGGTGTATAGAGGGCGTTTAGTGTGTCATGATGGTTGTATAGGGATCGTCTAGTGTGTCATGATGGTTGTATAGGGGTCGTCTAGTGTGCCGTGATGGGTCAATGGAGGTCGGCTAGTATGTCGTGATGGGTGTACGGAGGTCGTCTAGTGTGTCATATTGGGTGTATAGAGGGCGTTTAGTGTGTCATGTTGGTTGTATAGGGGTCGTCTAGTGTGTCATGATGGTTGTATAGGGGTCGTCTAGTGTGCCATGATGGGTACATGGAGGTCGGCTAGTATGTCGTGATGGGTGTACGGAGGTCGTCTAGTGGGGTATGATGGTTGTATGGAGGTCGTCTAGTGTGTCATATTGGGTGTATAGAGGGCGTTTAGTGTGTCATGATGGTTGTATAGGGGTCGTTTAGTGTATCGTGAGGGGTGTATGGAGGTCGTCTACTGTGTCGTGAGGGGTGTATGGAGGTCATCTGGTGTGGTATGTAGGGTGTATGGAGGTCATCTAGTGTGATATAAGGCTGTATGCCGGGCGTCTAGTGTGACATGAGGGCTGTATACCGGGCGCCTAGTGTGGTATGTGTGGTGTATGGCGGTTGTCTGGTATATCATACTTTAATCAACCAATAAGAAAAATGAAGGAACATTACATTCAACATTACTTATCTTAACTACTTTACATCAATACAGTTGAATAACGTGTTATCGTTAAGTCTTACCATACTTTAAGAGAAAACATTCAAACTTACAGCGTAAAATATAGTCTCAATCATCTACACCGAATATAACCTGTTATCGATAAGCCTTAACATACTTTAAGAGAAAACAAGCCAACTTACGGTGCAAAACTCCGCTAGTGTGAACAGTAACTTTCCTTGAATCAATCAAACTTATAACGCCGTCTAGTTTAAATATAACCTGGTAAGAAATGAATAAATTAGCCAATCAGCGAGTGACTATGCCATCATCGCTTGATATCGGGATTAACCAATCAGAGAAGAGTATTAACATAGGAGGCGGGGCGAAGAAATGGCTGACAGGTGGATTAACCAATCAGAAAAGCGCGTTAGCCCAAGCGTAGGTAGTGGCTGTCGGGTCAGCAGTGGGGGAAAAATGCGGGGTGGTGGGTTACTTGAACTCGTTTTGACCCCTGAGGCAATTCCAGAAGAGTTCTATGACCTCATTTTGACCGCTGAAGGCTTTAATACCAAGGTTTCCCACTTCAACGAACGACATACATCATTAAAGGTGATTACTTCAGCTCTTAGACTTTGGAGTTCCATATCTTTATCACTTCAACGAATGACAGACAACAGTAAAGATGATCATTTCAGGTAAGAAAACTTAGTTCCAAACCCTAAAATTTTGGTTCATACTCACAAAGTTGAACACAAACTCTACAAATTTAGGCCCAAAGTTGTAATTGTTAGACACGACAGTCGTAAATGTTATATGCAAAGTCCAAAAGTTTGTCAAAAAGATAACCTAAACTCAAAATAGTTAGACACAAAACCCAACAATTTATATGCAAAGTCTAAAAAAGTTACTCTAAAAGACAACTAATGTAATACTTAACCCCAAAATTTCGTCACATAACCAAACAGTTGAACACGAACTCTACAAATTTAGTCCCAAAGTCGTAATTGTTAGACACGAAAGTCGTAAATGTTATATTCAAATCCAAAAGTTTGTTAAAAAGACAACCCAAACTCAAAATAGTTAGATGCAAAGCTCAAAAATGTATATGCAAAATCCAAAAAGTTACTCCAAAAGACAACTAATGTAACACTTAACCCCAAAATTTCGGCTCATATGCACAAAGTTGAACACGAACTCTACAAATTTAGTCCCAAAGTCGTAATTGTTAGACACGAAAGTCGTAAATGTTATATTCAAATCCAAAAGTTTGTTAAAAAGACAACCCAAACTCAAAATAGTTAGACACAAAACCCAACAATTTATAGGCAAAGTCCAAAAAGTTACTCCAAAAGACAACTAATGTAACACTTAACCCCAAAATTTCGTCTCATAACCAAACAGTTGAACTCAAAACCATAAAAATTTAGTCCCAAAGTGATACTAGTTCAACACAAAAGTCGTAAATATTATATACAAAGTCTAAAAGTTTGTCAAAAAGACAACCCAAACTCAGAATAGTTAGACACAAAACCCAACAATTTATAGGCAAAGTCCAAAAAGTTACTCCAAAAGACAACTAATGTAACACTTAACCCCAAAATTTCGTCTCATAACCAAACAGTTGAACTCAAAACCCTAAAAATTTAGTCCCAAAGTGATACTAGTTCGACACAAAAGTCGTAAATGTTATATACAAAGGCCAAAACTTTGTCAAAAAGACAACCCAAACTCAGAATAGTTAGACACGAAAGTCATAAATGTTATATGCAAAGTCCAAAATTTTGTCAAAAAGACAACCCAAACTCAGAATATTTAGACACAAAAGACCAAATAGTTACATTCAAAGTCCAAAAGTTTGTCAAAAAGACAACCCAAACTCAAAAGTTTGTCAAAAAGACAACCCAAACTCAAAATAGTTAGACATGAAAGGTCAAAAAGGTATACTCAAAGTCCAAAATGTTACTTCAAAAGACAACTAATATAACAACAAGCCCCAAAACTTCGTCTCATAACCAAAAAGTTGAACTCAAAACCCTAAAAAGTGTCCACTTATCAACCAAAGTCTTTAATACAGCTGAGAAAACCCTAATAAATAATTACAATTTACTAAAAATGTTGCCCTTGATGATAGTTGCGACTGTGTCTAAATCATTATTGAAAATATTCATAGAACTCTAGTAAAAACCAAGCACACTAAAACACCACATTGAAAGAATGAACTTAAAGTTCACGCCCCTGTCACAACTCTGCTAAGAAAAGTACTGCGAAGCATGAAAGTTATGTCCCCTGCTATAACTCTACTAAACGAAAGTATTACCAAACACGTAGGTTACACTCCTACCATAACCCACTAAGAAAAACAAGATTTTGCTTAAAATACCACATTTATGATTGTTACGCCCCTTGTCCCTTTATGAGGGGACGCCCATGAAACTGTTAGAAATAGTAAATTTAACCTAGTGGCATACCCCAGATGTTATATTAGACATCCCCGTATCAAAAATTTAATTAAAACTCACTTTTAGGGTTGTTACGCCCCTTGACCCTTTATGAGGGGACGCCCATGAAACTGTTAAAAATAGTAAATTTAACAGCTAGACATACCCTAAACTTTATATTAACCATCTCCGTATCAAGAATTTACATAAAAACAACGTTTGAAATTACTACCCCTGTACCCATTTTTGGCGGTTACGCCCATGAAACTGTTAAAAATAGTAAATTTAACCTCTAGACATACCCCAAACTTTATATTAAGCATCCCATATCAAGAATTTACATAAAAACCACTTTTGAAATTACTATCCCTGTACCCATTTTTGATGGTTACGCCCATGAAACTGTTAAAAATAGTCAATTTAACATCTAGACATACCACAAACTTTATATTAAGCATCTCCGTATCAAGAATTTACATAAAAACAACTTTTGAAATTACTACCCCTGTACCAATTTTTGGCGGTTACGCCCATGAAATCGATAAAAAATTGAAATTTAACACCTAGACATACCCCAAACTTCATTTTAGTCATCCCTGTATCAAGAATTTACATAAAAACAACTTTTGAAATTACTACCCCGGTACCCATTTTTGGCGGTTACGCCCATGAAACTGTTAAAAATAGTAAATTTAACATCTAGACATACCCCAAACTTTATATTAAGCACCCCCATATCAAGAATTTACATAAAAATCACTTTTGAAATTACTACCCCTGTACCCATTTTTGGCGGTTACGCCCATGAAATCGATAAAAAATTAAAATTTAACATCTAGACATACCCCAAACTTTATATTAAGCATCCCCATATCAAGAATTTACATAAAAACAACTTTTGAAATTACTACCCCAGTACCCATTTTTGGCGGTTACGCCCATGAAATCGATAAAAAATTGAAATTTAACACCTAGACATACCCCAAACTTCATTTTAGTCGTCCCTGTATCAAGAATTTACATAAAAACAACTTTTGAAATTACTACCCCTGTACCCATTTTTGACGGTTACGCCCATGAAACTGTTAGAAATAGTAAATTTACACTCTAGGGTTACTCCAAACTTTACATTAAACATCCCCGTAGCAAGAATTTACATAAAAACAACTTTTGAAATTACTACCCCAGTACCCATTTTTGGCGGTTACGCCCATGAAACTGTTAAAAATAGTCAATATAACACCTAGACATATCCCAAACTTTATATTAAGCATTCCCATATCAAGAAGTTACATAAAAACAACTTTTAAATTACTACCCCTGTACCCATTTTTGGCGGTTACGCCCATGAAATCGATAAAAAAATTGAAGTTTAACCTATTGGCATACATCAAACATAATATGTGACACGCCCATGTATCAAATTTGCCTAAAAAATCAACCAAAAATTAGTAGTATATATCTAGTGATTGACCGGGTAGACTCTCATATAAGAAAAAATGAAGACTCTCATATAGGAAAAACCGCACCAAAAAATGTGCGTTGATCTGCGTGTAGACTATTTATATAAGGATTTATGCGCGTTTGAACGCACATTCAGGGGTCCAATCACTGGATATATACTACTAATTTTTGGTTGATTTTTTAGGCAAATTTGATACATGGGCGTGTCACATATTATGTTTGATGTATGCCAATAGGTTAAACTTCAATTTTTTTATCGATTTCATGGGCGTAACCGCCAAAAATGGGTACAGGGGTAGTAATTTAAAAGTTGTTTTTATGTAACTTCTTGATATGGGAATGCTTAATATAAAGTTTGGGATATGTCTAGGTGTTATATTGACTATTTTTAACAGTTTCATGGGCGTAACCGCCAAAAATGGGTACTGGGGTAGTAATTTCAAAAGTTGTTTTTATGTAAATTCTTGCTACGGGGATGTTTAATGTAAAGTTTGGAGTAACCCTAGAGTGTAAATTTACTATTTCTAACAGTTTCATGGGCGTAACCGTCAAAAATGGGTACAGGGGTAGTAATTTCAAAAGTTGTTTTTATGTAAATTCTTGATACAGGGACGACTAAAATGAAGTTTGGGGTATGTCTAGGTGTTAAATTTCAATTTTTTATCGATTTCATGGGCGTAACCGCCAAAAATGGGTACTGGGGTAGTAATTTCAAAAGTTGTTTTTATGTAAATTCTTGATATGGGGATGCTTAATATAAAGTTTGGGGTATGTCTAGATGTTAAATTTTAATTTTTTATCGATTTCATGGGCGTAACCGCCAAAAATGGGTACAGGGGTAGTAATTTCAAAAGTGATTTTTATGTAAATTCTTGATATGGGGGTGCTTAATATAAAGTTTGGGGTATGTCTAGATGTTAAATTTACTATTTTTAACAGTTTCATGGGCGTAACCATCAAAAATGGGTACAGGGATAGTAATTTCAAAAGTGGTTTTTATGTAAATTCTTGATATGGGATGCTTAATATAAAGTTTGGGGTATGTCTAGAGGTTAAATTTACTATTTTTAACAGTTTCATGGGCGTAACCGCCAAAAATGGGTACAGGGGTAGTAATTTCAAACGTTGTTTTTATGTAAATTCTTGATACGGAGATGGTTAATATAAAGTTTAGGGTATGTCTAGCTGTTAAATTTACTATTTTTAACAGTTTCATGGGCGTCCCCTCATAAAGGGTCAAGGGGCGTAACAACCCTAAAAGTGAGTTTTAATTAAATTTTTGATACGGGGATGTCTAATATAACATCTGGGGTATGCCACTAGGTTAAATTTACTATTTCTAACAGTTTCATGGGCGTCCCCTCATAAAGGGACAAGGGGCGTAACAATCATAAATGTGGTATTTTAAGCAAAATCTTGTTTTTCTTAGTGGGTTATGGTAGGAGTGTAACCTACGTGTTTGGTAATACTTTCGTTTAGTAGAGTTATAGCAGGGGACATAACTTTCATGCTTCGCAGTACTTTTCTTAGCAGAGTTGTGACAGGGGCGTGAACTTTAAGTTCATTCTTTCAATGTGGTGTTTTAGTGTGCTTGGTTTTTACTAGAGTTCTATGAATATTTTCAATAATGATTTAGACACAGTCGCAACTATCATCAAGGGCAACATTTTTAGTAAATTGTAATTATTTATTAGGGTTTTCTCAGCTGTATTAAAGACTTTGGTTGATAAGTGGACACTTTTTAGGGTTTTGAGTTCAACTTTTTGGTTATGAGACGAAGTTTTGGGGCTTGTTGTTATATTAGTTGTCTTTTGAAGTAACATTTTGGACTTTGAGTATACCTTTTTGACCTTTCATGTCTAACTATTTTGAGTTTGGGTTGTCTTTTTGACAAACTTTTGAGTTTGGGTTGTCTTTTTGACAAACTTTTGGACTTTGAATGTAACTATTTGGTCTTTTGTGTCTAAATATTCTGAGTTTGGGTTGTCTTTTTGACAAAATTTTGGACTTTGCATATAACATTTATGACTTTCGTGTCTAACTATTCTGAGTTTGGGTTGTCTTTTTGACAAAGTTTTGGCCTTTGTATATAACATTTACGACTTTTGTGTCGAACTAGTATCACTTTGGGACTAAATTTTTAGGGTTTTGAGTTCAACTGTTTGGTTATGAGACGAAATTTTGGGGTTAAGTGTTACATTAGTTGTCTTTTGGAGTAACTTTTTGGACTTTGCCTATAAATTGTTGGGTTTTGTGTCTAACTATTTTGAGTTTGGGTTGTCTTTTTGACAAACTTTTAGACTTTGTATATAATATTTACGACTTTTGTGTTGAACTAGTATCACTTTGGGACTAAATTTTTATGGTTTTGAGTTCAACTGTTTGGTTATGAGACGAAATTTTGGGGTTAAGTGTTACATTAGTTGTCTTTTGGAGTAACTTTTTGGACTTTGCCTATAAATTGTTGGGTTTTGTGTCTAACTATTTTGAGTTTGGGTTGTCTTTTTAACAAACTTTTGGATTTGAATATAACATTTACGACTTTCGTGTCTAACAATTACGACTTTGGGACTAAATTTGTAGAGTTCGTGTTCAACTTTGTGCATATGAGCCGAAATTTTGGGGTTAAGTGTTACATTAGTTGTCTTTTGGAGTAACTTTTTGGATTTTGCATATACATTTTTGAGCTTTGCATCTAACTATTTTGAGTTTGGGTTGTCTTTTTAACAAACTTTTGGATTTGAATATAACATTTACGACTTTCGTGTCTAACAATTACGACTTTGGGACTAAATTTGTAGAGTTCGTGTTCAACTGTTTGGTTATGTGACGAAATTTTGGGGTTAAGTATTACATTAGTTGTCTTTTAGAGTAACTTTTTTAGACTTTGCATATAAATTGTTGGGTTTTGTGTCTAACTATTTTGAGTTTAGGTTATCTTTTTGACAAACTTTTGGACTTTGCATATAACATTTACGACTGTCGTGTCTAACAATTACAACTTTGGGCCTAAATTTGTAGAGTTTGTGTTCAACTTTGTGAGTATGAACCAAAATTTTAGGGTTTGGAACTAAGTTTTCTTACCTGAAATGATCATCTTTACTGTTGTCTGTCATTCGTTGAAGTGATAAAGATATGGAACTCCAAAGTCTAAGAGCTGAAGTAATCACCTTTAATGATGTATGTCGTTCGTTGAAGTGGGAAACCTTGGTATTAAAGCCTTCAGCGGTCAAAATGAGGTCATAGAACTCTTCTGGAATTGCCTCAGGGGTCAAAACGAGTTCAAGTAACCCACCACCCCGCATTTTTCCCCCACTGCTGACCCGACAGCCACTACCTATGCTTGGGCTAACGCGCTTTTCTGATTGGTTAATCCACCTGTCAGCCATTTCTTCGCCCCGCCTCCTATGTTAATACTCTTCTCTGATTGGTTAATCCCGATATCAAGCGATGATGGCATAGTCACTCGCTGATTGGCTAATTTATTCATTTCTTACCAGGTTATATTTAAACTAGACGGCGTTATAAGTTTGATTGATTCAAGGAAAGTTACTGTTCACACTAGCGGAGTTTTGCACCGTAAGTTGGCTTGTTTTCTCTTAAAGTATGTTAAGGCTTATCGATAACAGGTTATATTCGGTGTAGATGATTGAGACTATATTTTACGCTGTAAGTTTGAATGTTTTCTCTTAAAGTATGGTAAGACTTAACGATAACACGTTATTCAACTGTATTGATGTAAAGTAGTTAAGATAAGTAATGTTGAATGTAATGTTCCTTCATTTTTCTTATTGGTTGATTAAAGTATGATATACCAGACAACCGCCATACACCACACATACCACACTAGGCGCCCGGTATACAGCCCTCATGTCACACTAGACGCCCGGCATACAGCCTTATATCACACTAGATGACCTCCATACACCCTACATACCACACCAGATGACCTCCATACACCCCTCACGACACAGTAGACGACCTCCATACACCCCTCACGATACACTAAACGACCCCTATACAACCATCATGACACACTAAACGCCCTCTATACACCCAATATGACACACTAGACGACCTCCATACAACCATCATACCCCACTAGACGACCTCCGTACACCCATCACGACATACTAGCCGACCTCCATGTACCCATCATGGCACACTAGACGACCCCTATACAACCATCATGACACACTAGACGACCCCTATACAACCAACATGACACACTAAACGCCCTCTATACACCCAATATGACACACTAGACGACCTCCGTACACCCATCACGACATACTAGCCGACCTCCATTGACCCATCACGGCACACTAGACGACCCCTATACAACCATCATGACACACTAGACGATCCCTATACAACCATCATGACACACTAAACGCCCTCTATACACCCAATATGACACACTAGACGACCTCCGTACACCCATCACGGCACACTAGACGACCCCTATACAACCATCATGACACACAAGACGACCCCTATACAACCATCATGACACACTAGACGACCCCTATACAACCATCATGACACACTAAACGCCCTCTATACACCCAATATGACACACTAGACGACCTCCGTACACCCATCACGACATACTAGCCGACCTCCATTGACCCATCACGGCACACTAGACGACCCCTATACAACCATCATGACACACTAGACGATCCCTATACAACCATCATGACACACTAAACGCCCTCTATACACCCAATATGACACACTAGACGACCTCCGTACACCCATCACGGCACACTAGACGACCCCTATACAACCATCATGACACACAAGACGACCCCTATACAACCATCATGACACACAAGACGACCCCTATACAACCATCATGACACACTAAACGCCCTCTATACACCCAATATGACACACTAGACGACCTCCGTACACCCATCACGACATACTAGCCGACCCCTATACAGCCCTTATTACACACTAGGCGACCTCCATACACCCATTGCTGCGATGAACATACTAGCAAAACAGAATGTATAAACTGTAAGGGTATTAAAGCGTACACCAAACGAACGCCTGGGCTTTTTAAACTAGAGTACGAAGGGACAGCTCTTGTTAGCTTATGTAGTAAGACGTACCATTGTAGTGGGGATTACGATAAAATCAGTTGTAAAGGGCTAAGCAAGCAACACAACAAATTAGATAAAGATATGTTTTTAGAGGTTCTCGCTACGCAAAAGGCTAAGGGTGGGAAAAATGTAGGTTTCAAAGTCTTAAATAATTCCATATTTTCCTACAGTCAAACAAGAAATGCTCTTTCCTATTTCTATATAAAAAGAAAGGTAGCTGATGATAACGTCTCGACAACTCCTCTAGATATTTAACTCTTTACACTACCAGCTTAGACTACCCAGCAATCTCTAACAGTTTCACCCCTTATGATTCATTTATGACATAGAGCTAAGCAGACATCCAACTACCTATCTATAAATAAATGTTATCCATGTACTATATATTGACTCAATGTACTGAATATTTTTGTAATGTTATATAATATCCATTGTATGTTATACACCTATTGAGATAATAAAAGAATAAAATATATCTTTTGTCTTTTGTTTTATATTGATTGTTTTTCAATGCTGTTGTATAATCTACTAACCTATCACTAACGATCAAGTACATAAAGAACTCCAAAGTCAGCACACACCAGACATAAACACGTCACTTCCGGGGTCACCGGGACTAGAGGTCAATACCTTGACACGAAATGTCACGGTTAACTCCCCCTGCACCTACGGTACATTAGGTGCGCCGCGCACCTACTATATATCATTGTTAATTTACGGGCCAAATACTAATCAAATGGACCCTTGTATACTACTAGCGTCGTTCTAATTTGTGTCGTCCACTTTATTACGTAAAGTCGTCCACTTGTTATGTTTTTTTAAAATGTATATTTTGTTTCCATTCCTCATAGAAGGGAATGAGGAAGATCTAGAAGAAGGTAGGCTCAAGATAGCAACAGATACAGTGGGAATGACTGCAGAGGCTGGGCAACTACCGGCGGACAGAGAGAACTACTTCGGAGTAGATGTCATGAGAGGTAAGTATCAACAGGGACAAGTTTGATAATTATATCTGTGTTTAAAGGTAAAGTACGAGGCATGAATCGGCGTCTTAGCACGCGAGTTTTCACCCATATGTGCTCGGCCGCATATCCAGAAGTGTTCGGAGACTTCTGGATAGTGTCGCTTCAAGCATAGAGTCTCACGATGCGAGGCAACATTCCTTACCTTCCCAAAGTAATACCCTGGTACCCATTTCTGCCAAAGGCTGGGTCGATCGTGGGCGTATTTTTTTCCAATCACTGGAAAATATATATATACATAATATATACTTATTATATGATATGCATACATACAAACAAATACATACACGACGCACATACGTTAGTTTCATATTTTAACCAAACCACAATCAGCATGAGCCAGTTGTTATCAAGGAGCAAAGGATAAATAAGAGCCAGTTGTTATCAAAGAGCAAAGAATAAAAAAGAGCCAGGTGTTATCGAAGAGCAAAGAATAATAAAGAGCCAGTTGTTATCAAAGAGCAAAGAATAAAAACAAACATCAAAACAGCGCGCTAATAAATCCATCGTCTACGAGAGATTCATTATTGATGAGCTATGTAGACAAATCCATTATACTCCACGAGGCTTGATCGAATCCTTGGGGGACCATCCTTAGAGACGAGTGTGAGTGGAATCTAAAAACTTTCTGCATACTAATGACCCTATGGGACGCTAGGCACTCCCTTTTAAACAGTGGAGAATATTTGTGTCCCCATTCATTATATATTTGGTCCCAAATTTTTCTACGATAGCTAGAGTTATTCTTTCTTGCCGAATATTATACCATAAATCAAGGGTTCAAAACTTTGTTCAACGTTAGGGCTATGTTTGTTGTCAGAAAACGCATACATGGTGATGCACTTTTATAAGACTAGAACATGATTAAAACATAAACTAATTAGTAACAAGTCATCAACATGATCAAGTACCGGGCTTGCTGGCGTAGGTGATCATGTCTCTCCACAACTTTCGAACTCAACAGTTACTTAACCATTTCTGTTGTTGACCTTCTGCCAAGCCATTCTCTTAAGCTGTCTGGTATTTTCTTTCTGTGCTTCCCTCTATCTCTTCGTCCCTCAATTTTTCCAGTTGTCACAATATATTCCAGCTGTTCTCTCCTCATTACATGTCCCAAAAATGATGATTGTTTCTTCCTAATATAGGAAATTAGCTCTCTTTTTGCTTTGACCTCTTTCAGAACGTTTTAATTACTCTTCTTATAATAACAAGTGCTCAATTATAGTGACCACGTTAGAGTCAATTAAGTTAAAAAGCGTATGAGAATATTATAGCGAATTATGTTATTTTTAATAGTCCAGGGCTGGTTGTGTTAAATGTTCAATATGTTTTGTGGGAAAGTATCGATATGTATCAGTTTAACATTAACCATTATTGTCTCTAATATTGTGTAATTATTGATTAATTAGCCTCTCATGGTAGGAAACCATAACTATTCATATTATACAATTCACGTCTATGTGGTGTACGTCTTATTGTGTTCGTAGGCCCATAGTTGAGCGTTCTCTATTACTTGCTCTTAGATTCTTGTGGTCTTCCTTGTTTTTTTTTTTTTGTCACCCGGTGCTCACAGGAAGACCTGAAGCGGAAGCCTGCTTGCGTCCATTCTGAGCACGTGATCTATGCACTTCCTGTATCATCTTCGTACATAGCTTGACACGTATTCCAGTTTGCTTTATTCTATTATAGTTACATTTATTCTTCTTCTTCTACCTTTCAGCTCCCTGTGGACCATATGTCTTCAACAAACACTTTCCAGGCCGTTCTGTTTCCTGCCATTCTTTTAAGATCATTCCATGTCTTCCCCATCATCTTCATCTCTGCTTCTATCTGTCTTCTCGAAGAATTCTTTGGTCTTCCTCTTTGTCTTTTTCCCTGGGAAAAATTAGTTTCATTTGGTGTCAAGTATTTCTAGTTTATGTTTACGAGACTTAGGGGATTATTATTTTCAATGACAATGAGTCTTTTTTTTTTCTTTTCATGAGCTTGAGTTTATTTCCAGCTTTTGCATCATTAGGTTCGCTCCTGTATCACACATGAGTTGGACAATCTGAGTTATGTTCGCTTTTTGAGTATTTTTAAAAAAATTATTATCTCTAAATTCTTGTTGGATGGAAAGAAAAGAAAACAGAAGATGAAGTCTTAAAACAACTAAAAGTGAAAAGAGAACTACTAAACACAATTCAAACTAGATAAATTAGATTTTTGGGCCATGTTAAAAGACACAGCAGCCTTCTAAAAATAATCTTAGAATGGAAAATTCAAGGTAAAAGAGGCATAGGCAGACCAAGACTAACATGGACAAGTAACATCAAAAGATGGACAAGTCAGCCTATGACAACCTGCATCATCAAAGCAAGAGAAAGAACAAAATGGCGCTCCATGGTAGCCAACCTTCGATGAGGAGATGACACTCGATAATGATGATAATGATGATAATGATGATGAAATACTTGTAACATTGTTCAAGGCACTTGATACCAACACTGTATTTAGTTGTGTTTCCATCTTGTGACATTTTCCACCCTAAGTAGGTCAATGAAGTAATTTATTTTAAGAGTTCCTAATAGAGTTTTGTCTGTGTTTGTGTCGAAAAAATGCTAGCAATCTCTGTTCCCGCGTTGACCTGGAGACTCTCCGCAAAGTGATGCCGTCGATCTACTTTAGGGCGTCTGTGTTGCGGTCGAGAGGGCCCTAATTTCTACGAAATCGAGATCTTCTAAGATATTATTGTTTATTCATTTGATGCCCAATTACTTGTCACATATGCATTTCCGCATGACGCAATCAATAGCTCTTCTGATTAACACTGGAGACACGAAACAACAAAGTTCATTCCAGTCTCTGGGGGAACCATCTAGAGTTGCCGACCTTTGTTTTTACACTACAAACTGACTCAGAATGGGAAGCTGCTTTAATATTCAAATATTTTAGCAGGAACCCGTTAATCTTGAGTACTGTCTAATGTGTAGGTCTGTGTTAAGTATAAAATGACTCCTCAAAATCCACGCAATTGACAATCACTAGTGATTGGTGTTCCACTTTTTCTTCTATGCCGGTTAAACGTGTAAGAAATTTGGTCTTGTTTATAAAGCTGCATTATACAAGTGTATCGTTATTGTTCAATATTCAACTAGCGTCTTCCCACTCAATAGTCATGACAAGGCTCGTGGCTACGCGTGCTCACATAGACATCCACAGTTACTCCACTAATACCTTTACACTAAACAGCTAAAAGAAGCTTCCACTAAACAGCTAAAAGAAGCTTCCACTAAACAGCTAAAAGAAGCTTCCACTAAACAGCTAAAAGAAGCTTCCACTAAACAGCTAAAAGAAGCTTCCACTGTTTTTTCCCACTAATACCTTCAATGTCCTTAGACCCGATTAATTCCGCTTGCTTTATTTGGCAAATTTACTCTGATTTATTCGTTTGTTTACACCAGCTCGCTGTGTATTCCTGCCTACGCGGTATGACTCCACAGTTCTCAACTGCTTTCTATTGATTTTGCCAACAAGCAGCTGGTTGTTCTCCGCCTACAGCTTAGGACTCCAAAGACGTTACCAACAGCTGGTTGTTCTCCGCCTACAGCTTAGGGCTCCACAGACGTTACCAACAGCTGGTTGTTCTGAAACCTCTTTCACTTGAAGTTTGTTACTCGTAAAGATGTCACACTTGAACCATTTGAAAACGGTTTCTTCTCAAAAGGCGCTTCTTCTTTAAAGCTTACCTCAAAGCTTCAAACAAAGATGTTACTCGATGGTGGTGTCACATTTGAAGGATGACATCTATTTGAAAGTTACACCAACCGAAGACCTCACCAATTGAAAGGTTATTTGAAAACGTTTTCAAATCTTTATTCGTTTTCTTTCTTTATTTATTTCTTTCTCTTACGTTCGTTTCTATTATTCATAATACACATAATGTTACTGTCAAATACTTTAGAATTTACAATCATTCCATTCTCTTCTCTCATCTCCTTTACCCTTATATTTTCATTTTTGACCGTTAACCTATGTATTTCTTTCGGTACGTTCCCATCGAACGCACAATCCTATTTTATCTATCGTTGTCTATCTTTCTATCTACTTGGCCGTTATCCTACTTTGATACGTTCTCATCGCACGCACCATCCTATTTTATCTATCGCTAACTATCTGCTCATCTACATTTTATTCTTCTGTTCATCTGCTACTCTCTAACGATTTCATTCTATCTCTCTCTAAGCACATCTACTCCTTTCAACGGTTCATCTCCAGGTGTTGCTCTCCCCTAAGTACGTCCTCTCTCTTCGACTGTCCGGCTCCAAGTGCGTCCTCTCTCTTCGACTGTCCGGCTCCAAGTGACTCCTCTCTCTTCCACGGTCCGGCTCCAAGTGACTCCTCTCTCTTCGACTGTCCGGCTCCAAGTGACTCCTCTCTCTTCCACGGTCCGGCTCCAAGTGACTCCTCTCTCTTCCACGGTCCGGCTCCAAGTGACTCCTCTCTCTTCGACTGTCCGGCTCCAAGTGACTCCTCTCTCTTCCACGGTCCGGCTCCAAGTGACTCCTCTCTCTTCGACTGTCCGGCTCCAAGTGACTCCTCTCTCTTCCACGGTCCGGCTCCAAGTGACTCCTCTCTCTTCGACATTCCGGCTCCAAGTGACTCCTCTCTCTTCGACTGTCCGGCTCCAAGTCCTCCTCTCTCTTCGATTGTCCGGCTCCAAGTCCACCTCTCTCTTCGATTGTCCGGCTCCAAGTCCACCTCTCTCTTCGACATTCCGGCTCCAAGTGACTCCTCTCTCTTCGACTGTCCGGCTCCAAGTCCTCCTCTCTCTTCGATTGTCCGGCTCCAAGTCCTCCTCTCTCTTCGATTGTCCGGCTCCAAGTGACTCCTCTCTCTTCGACTGTCCGACTCCAAGTCCTCCTCTCTCTTCGATTGTCCGGCTCCAAGTCCTCCTCTCTCTTCGATTGTCCGGCTCCAAGTGACTCCTCTCTCTTCGACTGTCCGGCTCCAAGTCCTCCTCTCTCTTCGATTGTCCGGCTCCAAGTCCTCCTCTCTCTTCGATTGTCCGGCTCCAAGTGACTCCTCTCTCTTCGACTGTCCGGCTCCAAGTCCTCCTCTCTCTTCGATTGTCCGGCTCCAAGTCCACCTCTCTCTTCGATTGTCCGGCTCCAAGTCCACCTCTCTCTTCGACATTCCGGCTCCAAGTGACTCCTCTCTCTTCGACTGTCCGGCTCCAAGTCCTCCTCTCTCTTCGATTGTCCGGCTCCAAGTCCTCCTCTCTCTTCGATTGTCCGGCTCCAAGTGACTCCTCTCTCTTCGACTGTCCGGCTCCAAGTCCTCCTCTCTCTTCGATTGTCCGGCTCCAAGTCCTCCTCTCTCTTCGACTGTCCGGCTCCAAGTCCTCCTCTCTCTTCGATTGTCCGGCTCCAAGTCCTCCTCTCTCTTCGATTGTCCGGCTCCAAGTCCTCCTCTCTCTTCGATTGTCCGGCTCCAAGTCCTCCTCTCTCTTCGATTGTCCGGCTCCAAGTCCTCCTCTCTCTTCGACTGTCCGACTCCAAGTCCTCCTCTCTCTTCGACTGTCCGGCTCCAAGTCCTCCTTCTCTCTTCGACTGTCCGGCTCCAAGTCCTCCTTCTCTCTTCGACTGTCCGGCTCCAAGTCCCCCTCTCTCTTCGACGGTCCGGCTCCAAGTCCTCCTCTCTCTTCGACGGTCCGGCTCCAAGTCCTCCTCTCTCTTCGACTGTCCGGCTCCAAGTCCTCCTCTCTCTTCGACGGTCCGGCTCCAAGTCCTCCTGTCTCTTCGACGGTCCGGCTCCAAGTGACTCCTCTCTCTTCGACTGTCCGGCTCCAAGTGACTCCTCTCTCTTCGACGGTCCGGCTCCAAGTGACTCCTCTCTCTTCGACGGTCTGGCTCCAAGTGACTCCTCTCTCTTCGACGGTCTGGCTCCAAGTGACTCCTCTCTCTTCGACGGTCCGGCTCCAAGTCCTCCTCTCTCTTCGACGGTCCGGCTCCAAGTCCTCCTCTCTCTTCGACGGTCCGGCTCCAAGTGACTCCTCTCTCTTCGACTGTCCGGCTCCAAGTGCTTCCTCTCTCTTCGACGGTCCGGCTCCAAGTCCTCCTCTCTCTTCGACGGTCCGGCTCCAAGTGACTCCTCTCTCTTTGACTGTCCGGCTCCAAGTGACTCCTCTCTCTTCGACTGTCCGGCTCCAAGTGACTCCTCTCTCTTCGACGGTCCGGCTCCAAGTCCTCCTCTCTCTTCGACGGTCCGGCTCCAAGTCCTCCTCTCTCGTCGACGGTCCGGCTCCAAGTGACTCCTCTCTCTTCGACGGTCCGGCTCCAAGTCCTCCTCTCTCTTCGACGGTCCGGCTCCAAGTCCTCCTCTCTCGTCGACGGTCCGGCTCCAAGTCCTCCTCTCTCTTCGACGGTCCGGCTCCAAGTCCTCCTCTCTCTTCGACTGTCCGGCTCCAAGTCCTCCTTCTCTCTTCGACTGTCCGGCTCCAAGTCCTCCTCTCTCTTCGACGGTCCGGCTCCAAGTGACTCCTCTCTCTTCGACGGTCCGGCTCCAAGTGACTCCTCTCTCTTCGACTGTCCGGCTCCAAGTGACTCCTCTCTCTTCGACTGTCCGGCTCCAAGTGACTCCTCTCTCTTCGACTGTCCGGCTCCAAGTGACTCCTCTTTCTTCGACTGTCCGGCTCCAAGTGACTCCTCTCTCTTCGACTGTCCGGCTCCAAGTGACTCCTCTCTCTTCGACGGTCCGCCTCTAAGTCCTCCTCTCTCGTCGACGGTCCGGCTCCAAGTGACTAGTCTTCTTTAGTCCCATTGCAACCGTAACTCTCTGCCACGTCATGCCCCATTCTTTACGTCATTTTCTTTTCTGTATAAGCATGTGCTTAATTTATATTTCCCCATTCTTCATCTCTTGGTGTGTACTTCCCTTCACACCATTCCCTGCTTGTATATACCATTAGCCGTACTTTCTCTGCTATAGTTCTTCGCCTACAGCTTAGAGTTCCACAGACGTTACCAACAGCTGGTTGTCTCCGCCTACAGCTTAGAGCTCCACAGACGTTACCAACAGCTGGTTGTCTCCGCCTACAGCTTAGAGCTCCACAGACGTTATCAACAGCTGGCTGTTCTCCGCCTACAGCTTAGGTCTCCACAGACGTTATCAACAGCTGGCTGTTATCCGCCTACAGCTTAGGTCTCCACAGACGTTATCAACAGCTGGCTGTTCTCCGCCTACAGCATAGGGCTCCACAGATGTCATCAACAGCTGGATGTTTTTCGCCTACGACTTCCGACTCTACATTTATGCCAAAGTTAACTCTCTCTCCTGCTAAAACCCTCCGACTCTACAGTCATCAACAGAAAGCTTTTTTTATGCTCACCAAAATCTTTAGACTATATAGCGCTAATAAACATCCAATATTGCTTACCACCCACGCCTCCCACTACCATAGCAATAATAAACACCTTGCATTGCTTACCGCCAACGCCTCCGACACAACTAATAAACACACTGCACTGATCACCGCCAACGCCTCCCACTCCCACACAACTAATGAACACCGTGTCAACGCCTCCAACTCCCACACAGCTAAAAATACCCTGTGTTGTTTATCACCCACGCCACCCACTCCCATAGCACTAATAAACACCAGTGTTGTTTACCGACAACGCCACCAACTCTCCTAGCACTAATAAACACCCAATGTTACCGCCCACGCACACAAGTTCTCGTAGCAAATAAAACCGGGCTCGTGAAACCATAGCAACAGGGGAAGTCAACAAACAATTATAAAGGTATCGTACATAAAGCGTTCCAGAACTTTTGAGTATCGTGCTTTCATTTATTTTAAAAGAGTTTGTTTATGTTATGTACACGCAGAGTTCTCGTTTTAACTCGTTTAAACTTATTTCGTTTACTGCTTGTACACCGCGAGGGCACGAGAAAATAGAAGAGTTGATGTGAAGACCAAAAAAATAATAGTATTTTGGTAGAAAAATACAAGAGCTGGTCTGAAGAAAAATGTGGAAGGATGGTTATATAGTATAAAGAAGAGAATAATTAAATCCGGGCCTAGCAGCTCAGACCAGGGTGGTTGCCGCAGAGAGAAATCACAAATAAAACTGCCATCTAGTGCAGCCGGGATTTGAACTCACAACCTTTCTGCCTCAAGACTGGCGTCTTGCATTGAGGCCAACCATTCCCAAATTTTTCTTTTGAAGTCACTTGCCTGGTTATGGTGGATAAACTTAAAAAAACAAAACCACTTAACATTTACATCCAATATTTACATCCAACATTTACATCCAATATTTACATTCAACACTTACATCCAATATTTACAATCAACATTTACATCCAATATTTATATTCAACATTTACATCCAATATTTATTCAACATTTACATCCAATATTTACATTCAACATTTACATCCAATATTTACATTCAACATTTACATCCAATAATTACATTCAACATTTACATCCAATATTTACATTCAACATTTACATCCAATATTTACATTCAATATTTACATCCAACATTTACATCCAATATTTACATTCAACATTTACATCCAACATTTACATCCACCATTCACATCCAATATTTACATCCAACATTCACATCACCAGCGCTCTATACAAAGGGAACAAAACGATGCGTCTATGGCTTGATGCTTTCAGCGTCGATGGATGTCACATGGGGCTGTTAGTGCTTTTCATCACCCATCTCTGTTCTAGGCGAAATGTTCGAATTTATTAAATGAGTCTTTGCCTGACAACTTTGCTTCTCTTATCAGTCTTCTTTTCGGTGTCTCTCTAAATCTTACTCCTTTCCTCTATCCAGATTTTCCCCACATAATAGCATGTACTGAAATTCTTCAGACCGAGCAGAGGGATGCGTTTATGATATATAATTATTTTTGAGTAATTTAGCTGAAGTCTTAATGTGACAAGACAGGAACACTGCATGTCCTGACTTTAGAAGCGAGTTCTTGAAGTTAGAGGCAGAGTTGTAACAAGTGTGGCTTTAAAGAAGTTGTGGATATATATACAGACATTAGCAGATTCAGTTAAAAACATCTCCAAGTTTGTTCGTCATTGCTTAACAGAAGAGGAGGATGGATAGATGCGACAAGGGTGTATACTTGAGGTACTGATGAGTTCAGATGTGAAAATGGGTCTGGTCAATCCGGAGAGCCTACTGGGAAAAGCATGTGCATCTACAATCAGCGCTTTATATGAACAAGCAGTCTATATATGCTTCGAGAAATACTGGCACGGGTGGTGGAGCGGATATTGAGATTCTCCAAATTCAATTAAACTGATTTCATCAATATAACAGAAGAGTAAAAAATAGAAATAATGGAGATGAAATATTGTCGCAGATTTTGAGCATCTCTTACTTAGATTACCTCGCAAATGAACAAGTTCGCAAAAGGATACAACAAGCAATCGAAACCTGATGACTTTTTGATTATTGTAAAGAAACACAAAATGAAATGGTTTGGCCACGGGTCGCGATTACCTGGCCATGCAAAGATCAATCTGCAAGAAATTGTGAAAGGAAGGAGAATGATAGTTTAGGTAGGCAGAAAAAGGCATGCGGTGATATCAAAGATTGGGCAGGCCTCAACTTTGCAGTCGCAAATCATGACTGAAGATTGAGAGAAACTGAGATGGTTGATAATTAGACGTCCTGCTGCAAAGATCTAAATATGAACACAACTTCTGGTCACTAGGAAATATAAACACAAATTCTGATCACTAGGAAATATGAACACAAAAGTACTAAACTTCTGTAATTAGTTATATGCTGTACAAATATTGTGTGTTTTCATCATATATTTCTTTCGTTTACAAAATAACAGTTATCAATGGCTTTCAATTAATCGAATTAAAAAAAAAAACATGTACTTTTGAATATTCTGAAAAAGGTTTTCACTTGAAAGAATTCACAGAAATTATGTGCCTTCTTTTGTTCTCAATTTTAAGAAGATCGATTTCTTGAAATTCTTTGGACAAAACGTAATTATGGGAAAACGACAAAGTTAATAGTTTTAAAAATAAACATGTTAAAACCATTTTTATTAATAATAGTGAAATGTCGCGTGCTGTTTTGGTGGCATATGATTTCACAAACGCTGACGTATCGGCTGGAAAACCTTCTTTGGGGACAAAACAAACACAGAAAAGCAATGAGTTCCTTATCAGTGATCTGGAGTGTCACGTAAAAATAGCTTGTCATAAGATGGTATAGCATTAGTGTGCATATTTGACGGAAGTTTATTACTGATTACTGACTGAAACATTGTGCCATACAATGAGCGAATATACGAAAGAAATTGAGTATATATGGGCCTGTGCAAAGTATCGTGACTATATTGTTTTGTTTGTTTGTTTGTTTGTTTGTTTGCTTTTTTTAAATAAAAAATCAGTTTCAACTGCAGGGTTAGTTAGAGACAGATCTAAAAGATAATCTCATTACCATCGTCAGGGCAGAAAAACTGCCGACTTTGTAATCAAGACCAACAGGAGTAGCAAAGATAATTTTCCTAGGCGTAGTCAACAGTGAAACAGGGTAGTGAGATCCGATGTTTAGCCCACTCGGATAACGGCCAATATTCAGGAGGTCTCGTGTGCACTCTGCACACATTAAAGAACAATTTGCCAGTTGGAAATAAGAAGCGGACAAAGATCTAAAGCGATAGTAAACAATAATGCTGCTCTATCGGTGCAGAAGGTTAAAGGTTAGGACTATAAAATGTTAACATTTAGAACAGACATTTTATTTAGCAGGCGATGAATCCAGCAAAATTATCAACACGACACTTGAAATCAATAGCACCAGTAATTTCAGGTTCGATCGCTTGGACACCGACCCATAAAGCTAGTTTTGCTACATTGAGAAGCATGTGTAGGTTTAATGAGTTTAAAACTGGGAAAAGCCTCGCTCGGTCCTCGGTTCCATACCTGCAATCGTTAGCAACGCATGATGAGTGACATGTTCACTAGGAACTCCCAACCATTAATTTAGTTGTGTACACGTTGCGATGTTTATATATTTTAGGGATAAGCAACTTGGACTTTGTATAGCAATTCATGAGCAGCAAAATATAAAATATCCTTGGGTACATTTTTACAAAACAAACAGTGCCAGGTGACATGTGTCGTTGGGGAGTCAAACACAATTTCACCGAATTAAGCGATAGTGATAGGACGTGAGTAGCAAAGCAAGCACTCAATTGGGAAACAACAAGTAGGAGGAAAAGAGACCGACCCAGAGAAACACTGAGAAGAACATTGATCAGAGAGGCAAAGGCAGCAGGAATCGGCTCCCTCAAAGAGATCGAGATGCTTGCACAGAATAGAGACAAATTGCGAAATCTGATAAATGTTTTTGCAAGGATTGAGACCGCTAGAAAGAAAATTTAAAAAAAAGAGAGAGTATCTGGGTCTATATCTTATGAGTTGGCCACGGCTCGAAAAGTCAATAGATAGAACAGGATGTGAGGGGACATGTGCTCTTGCTCAATGTAACTATTTTCCAACAACTAAACGAGTCGCGTACCTGTTCCTATATTTTCAGTTATATATTATACATATTTTGGCCAGTTGGAGAGCGTCAAGTTGCGTTTGAATCAATGTTCACTTTATCGCCAAGCCAGCGCGTTACCACAACGTTTCTAACGCTTTCACGTAATGCACACATAATGTTAGCTTATAGACTCTGGACCAAACCACCACTCTACTAAAGATCTTAAGGTACATTTAATCATCATCATCGAGTGCCGTATCCGCAACGAAGGTTGGCTACCATGGAGCGCCATTCTGCTCTGTCTCTTGCTTTGATGGTGCAGGTTGTCATAGGCTGATTTGTCCATCTTTTGATGTTACTCGTCCATGTTAGTCTTGGTCTGCCTCTGCTTCTTTTACCTTGTATTTTCCCCTCCAGGATTACTTTTAGTAGGCTGTTGTGTCTTTTAACGTGGCCCAAAAATCGTATTTGTCTTGTTTGAATTGTGTTTAGTAGTTCTCTTTTTATTTTTAGTTGTTTTAAAACTTCGTCGTTTGTTTTCTTTTCTTTCCATACAATTCTACCTATTCTTCTATATATCCACATTTCAAAGGCTTCAATTCTCTGTTCTGTTTTCTTGTCAAATGGCCATGTTTCTGCACCATATAGGAATATTGAGAAGATGTAAAAATTTGCTATTCTTAGTTTTAGCCATGGTGTTATTTGTTTTGATGTTAGTATGTTCTTCATGACATTAAAATTACTTTTTGCCATTCCTATTCTTTTGTTTATTTCAGTTGTACATTTTCCATTACTGGTTATAGTATGTCCAAGGTAGCTGTAGTTCTGAACTGTCTCCAGGTCTATTCCTTCAATTTTGATGTCCATTTTTTCCCTTTGTTTACGATCATAGTTTTAATCTTTTTGGATATTCATATCTAATCCATATTCTTTGCTTATCATGTTCATTTCATTAAGTAATTGTAGATCTTCAGGATTTTCTGCTAGTAGTGTAGTATCACCAGCATATCTTAGGTTATTGATTATCTTTCCATTAATTTGTAGGCCTGACATCTCTATGATGTTTTTAAAGATTTGCTCAGTGTATAGATTGAACAAGCTTGGTGATAGGATGCATCCCTGTCTTACTCCTCTTTTTATATCAATGGGTGTACATTTAATATTAACTCATAAACTCCAGATCACACCACCAAGCTACTAACGATATCAGAGTACATGTAATATTAACTCATAAACTCCAAAACTCTACAGTAATATGCCTGTAGGGCGTATACTCTTATTTTCTAAGAACAATGCCTATGCTACAAGTAGCATTCTATCTATATTTTTACATGCCATCTTTTAATAAAAAGTAATAAAGTAAAGAGCCCCCGTCACGCCAAGTGGCGTATAGGGAATATGGTGTTAGTGACAATACATTTTACAGACCTTCAGCACATGATTTTTGGGGTAATGTGGTCGATATTACGCCCGTGCCGCTTTACTTTCCTAGAAAAAAAAATCTGGTACCCATTAACGACTAGGTGAACCGGAACCCGTCGGTTGGGATCGAACCCTACCTCTTGTCCTTTGTAGTCCAGTTCACTAACCACTGAGCTATCGCGGCTCCCATCTTTTAATCAAGAACACAATTTATGTTACAGGCAATGTGTGGAAAATATAAAATACTTTTTAGTTGTGCCCTGAATCTGGCTAGTCATTAAACTTCTTATATCAAGTATTGCTTGTACAACAATTAATGGGAGTACAACTAAGAAGTGCAAAATCAGGTGTTTCGGCCACATGTCTCGGTCGTCTTGCCTAACAGAGACCATTCTGAAAGAATCTGTGGAAAGAGAGAGGGATTGGTAGACAAAGAAAAAAGGTGGGGAAAATAATATTATTTAAAGAATTGGTAAAGCCCCGACTTTGCAGTCCTAAAGAATGACTGAAAATGTAGAGAAAATAAAAAGGTTAACTAAGTCTGTCGGTAGTGCCCTAACAACGCGCACCCCCCCCCCCCCCCCCCCCCCCCGATTATGGGAATGGGATGATGGTGATGATAAAGAAGTAGAAGAAATGAAAATATGCGTAACTTTGTCGTGTACTACTTTTTTTTTTTTTTTTTTTTAAGGAAATCCTTCTATTTTAGACAAAATATCTGCCTTTTAGACAAAATGTCCCGCCTTTTAGACAAAATGACCTGCCTTTTAGATATTGTGTCCTACATTTCTTGTATATCTTCTGATAACCCTAGCACAGATTCTCACATTACCGAAAGTAATCGAACAGGCGAAGCAAACACGCTATTAGAAAGGATGCATGATTAGCATCATATATGATTTCCACGTGTGAGTGGCAACTGTATGCCAGAAAGGAATATTACCGGAAGGCCGGGTGGCCAAGTTGATAACTTGTCGTGCTTCAAACCTAGAAAACGCGGGTTCGAATACCGTTAGGGTCAAAAGGTTTTTTTTTTTTTTTAAGTGTCGTAGATCAAATGGAAACTCAGATCCGAACAACTCGTAGCGATAGCGCACAACAAGCCGCCTTTATTCTTTGGTCCTATATGTTCCCTCCCCGGGTAGCCCTCGGTAGTGGTATAAATACCGTAAAGATAGTGATTTTTTATTTATTTATTTATTTTCATCTAACGCTATCCGCATACTTCAGAGACAATCAAATATAAGTAGTGTTCTTTATCATTCTCGCATTCATTCAACAATTAAAGGAATACTAAGTCCCTTTTTGCCCGTGTGTTACCGGAGCCTCATTATGGGGAAGTCAAGAATAGTGACACTGTGACGTTCCAGGCATGTCGTAAGAGGCGACTAAGGAGGTTGATCGATGGCTTGACAAGCTGTCATTGTAAACAAGTATTGCAATGGAAACAGAGCAGTGATCTCTGCAATATGTGCTGTCTTGGCATGCAAGGTGTCTGTTTTTGAGATTGTGGTTCTGCCCTATGTGTCGTCTTCGGCTCGAAAGGACAATAGATAGACAGAAGTCCCTTTTGTCATTCGCTTTTTTAAATGACGTTAAATAGGTGCAAATGCGTTGTGGTTTGCAGGAAAGCTGGTATAGTTGCACCTAACGACCTCATTAAATTTCAACGTGGAGTTTTAGAGCACCAGGTTGACTTCCCTCTTAATCTCTGCTCACTTGGCTAGACTGGCTTGTCTGTTTCTAGAGGCACTGCGAGGAGGTGGAGTGGGATATGGATAGTTCTGGTTCACCGATACTGGCAAAGCAGTTAGCTTTGAGTCGCTGGCTTTTTTCAGCTCTCGTGCTTTGTTATCAAACTAAAAATCTAAATCATAAGCTATTGTTCTTACTATTAATTTCGATAAACAGTTAATGTTGTGAGTAGACATGGTCACCTACGCCAGCAGGCACGATACTTGATAATGAGTGTCGAGGAAGATATTAAGTTTAACTCCACTCCTCTGCTTAATGGTTATTTAATTGATTTCTTTAATTGCATGGTTGATTTGATTAATTGATTGATTGATTATGAAGATTCGACACCACAAGCCAAGGCCATTCTGAGAAATGGAAATAAAAACAGAGGGAACTGAAAAAAGCAACAAGCAGTTTAAGAAGTATCTAAAGTTGATGTAGATTTGAACATTGTAAAGATAAAATTATATGTTGTGAGGACAGATAACTGAACAATCTATTAAGAAAAGAGTAAAGCGATAAAAGTGTTAAACCCAGTGAAATACGTGATTTTAGAGAAGTATTCGTCTTGGCATTTGTTTTACAAAGTCATTACTAATAACTCGGACTTTTAATAGTCAAAGCTGATCCCATCCGATATTTTTATTTTAAACAGCTATGATGTTATTTTATTGAATATGGGCAGACACTGTATTTCCGTTTTTGTTGTTAATGATACAGATTATTATAGCAAGATACGGACATAAGTCAGTAGAGGAAGGTGGTGAAAGGGTGGGATAATATTACAATGATACGAGAAAAAGGCGTTTGTTTCATGAATATGGGAAAATGTATCGACTCTAGAGGTGAAACAGCCCCATGTTTAAAGTTATGTTGGTCCGCCTCTGCATCCACGTATATATATATATATATATATATATATATATATATATATATATATATATATATATATATTTTTTTTTTTTTTTTTCCTAACCATGAAAATTGAATATGAAATGTGAAACTACCTTCTCGTATTACATTTGGAGAGGTGAAGCATGAGGAAGATATAAGGAAGAGCTCAAAAACTAATAGCTAATTAGAACAGGGAAAAATGGTGGTTGTTACACGCACAAACTGATTACTACTAAATGAACCATAGAGAATGAAACTTCAAGAAAGCGGAATATACGAATGAGACCAATTGTCCTTACATAGTCTGTTGCTTATTTGTTTCGTGAAATTACAATGTGTTTTATGTTATTGAATGGAGTAGATATATAATACATGTCTCGTTCGAAGAAACCTGTAATTAATCATTTTGTTGCAAGTGATCCCTGTTAAGAAGTATGAAAGTACACGATACCCGCTAAGAAGTATAGAAATTCGCGACCCTTGCTAAGAAGTAATGAGGTACGCGACCCCTGCTAAGAAGTACGGAAATACAAGACCTCTGCTAGGAAGTAAGGAAGTACGCGATCCCTACTAAGAAGTATAGAACTACGCGACCCCTGCTAAGAAGTATGGAAATACACGACCCCTGCTGAAAAGATTGGAAGTACGCGACCCCTGATAAGAAGTATTATAGTAGATTCCCTACTCATTTATCCCTTATTTCCAAGATCCTATTTCCGAGGTCACAAACCAAGAAAGAAGCAGGCAGTG